>JARFJB010000512.1:447500-695000 GCA_036346205.1 Vesta saturnalis | reverse complement strand
ATAAAAGAGACAAATTAGATGTTTTGGAAGCATTCGGAAGTTATGAACATAAACAGAAGGTACCTTTAATAAACGAACAGGTTGATCTTATAGACTCTCCTTTAACGGATATTTTAAATATAGAACTTTTTTGTTTTACTTTAATGATTTGTTACCATAGCTACTTTTATTATTTTCTCTTAGTAATGATTCGTGTTGTATTGAAACGTGTCGAGAAATGAATAATTATATATAAAATAAATTGTGGTATTGTATTTAAAACATTAGTGCTTATTAAATATAGAATTCCACGAAGTAAGATTAAAGATAATGGTAATACGCCATACACCGTGAATCACTTTGTATTTTATTTACAAATACTAATATGTGTTTATAAACATGATTTAATAACACAAAAGATAAGTATTTGTAATTATGAGTTTACGTGATCAAAGTTCACATTTTCCTATATTTTATTTGCAATTTATTTCGTGTATTCCAATTATCTTTGAGCAAACTGTAATATATATATATATATATATATATATATATATATATATATATATATATATATATATATATTTTGGAATATATTTCTGGCCTTCTTAGTGAGTGTGTGTTTAGAGTGTACTCAGAGCATATTTGGAGCGAACCTGGAGTATGTGTTAAGAACTGTTAAGATATGGGAGTATTTTAGAATATAACTCCAGCGTGTTAGGTGTACAACTAGGGTTTATTTATATGTATATTCCTTAATGTGCTATTTAAGGGCATTTTAGAGTATAGTTCGAATTCAATTAAAATGTTTTCAGGAAGTATTTAATCCGTATTCAATTAGAGTGTATTTAGAGAGCCTCTAGTAGGACAGGTCAAAATTATCGATTATGACCGATGAATCAGGTTTTGATCGGTTTTTGAAAATAATCGATTATCGATTAATTGATAGTTTGATTAATCGATTATTTACCTATCGATTAATAAATAAAAAGAACAACTATTATCAGTACTCGAATATGAATTGTTTAAACTAACCGCACACCCTTAGTCTACAATAAATTTTCTGCCCAAAATAGTCCTAGTTTGTATATTATATTTCACTACGTCTTATGTATTATTTGCACTAAATAATTAGATACATGAATAAATTTAACTATCACCCAATTATATTCTCAGCACATGCACTGTGTTATTTTCCTTTAGACTGGCGTTCTCCAATTAACTAACGTTTGTTTAATGGAATACATGATTAATCGATTATTTGTTTAATCGATGATTTGATTAAACGATTATTTGGTTAACCCATTATTTTATTAATCGATTCCTTCCTCAATCGTTTATTTGATTAATCGATTATTTGATTCATCGATTATTTTATAGTCGATTATTTGATTAATCGATCATTTCATTAATAGATTATTTAATTAATACATGTAAAATGATCGTTGTTTGTGCCCGGTGTCGTCTACAGAAATGTATTTTACTCCAACCCATTTCGTCTCCTCGATATCGTAAATTAACAACTCATCAGTGAAGACAGTTTCATTCCATTGTTTATCCCTTCGCTGTTCTTGATTCTGAACAAGTCTAAAACGTTTTTAAAGTACAATTAAAAGAAGTCCTTGGAATTTTTGTAAACTCTTTCTATTGAGACCCTGTTAAGGTTACTATTTTTCAACTAAACATGGCATAGTTGTGCAATGGTAGTTATATTTCACGAAATTTCACAAGAGGAGGGTTCTGCTCCTTATTAACAGATATTTCGTAAAATCGGAAGTGTGAGTCATGTGAGGTTACGATACTCAAAACACAAGGAAATTATTTTTCCGCTAGTTTAACAAAATCCGTGTATAAATATATATTTTGGGCGAAACTATTCCCAAATGCGGACCAACAGACACGGATCACAGAGTTTAGCTCTTGATCATGAACAAAATTAATTTTGCCAAGACCACAACGAAATTTTTATATAAACATAGATTTTAGGACACAATCGGCACAAACCCTAACCAACATTTATGTTCTACAGAATTTTGCTTTTGGTGATGAAGGAAATCAATTTTGTCGGGACTCTCACGCAATTGGTACATAAATGTAGATTTTGGGCCACATTCAGACCAAATCTATACCAACATTTATGTACCACAGAATTTGGTTACTTGACACCAAGAAAATCGATTTTGCCGCAGCTCCATCAAAATTGGTGTGTGAATATAGTTTTGGGCAACATTCAACTCAAATCCTGACTAACAGTAATGTACGATAGAATTTGGCTCTTGGGAATCAAGTGAAAATCAATATTGTCGCGACGACAATGAAATTGTTGTATAGATATAGAGTTTAGGCTACGTTCGGTCCAAACCTGACCAACATTCATTTACCATAGATTTTGGCCATTGCCTATGAAGGAAATTGTATAAATATAGATTTTGGGCAACATTCGACTTTAAACAGACGCACACTCATGCACCACAGAATTTGGCTTTTGGCCATCAAGGAAATTCAAAGTTTGTAACGACTCCACGCAATTGGAACATAAATGTATATTTTGGGTTACATTCACATCAAATCCAGACAAACATTTATGTACCACAGGATTTTGTTCCTGGACATCAAGAAAATTATTTTTTGCCACGACTTCATCAAAATTGGTGTATAAATATAATACTGGACAACATTCGACGCAAATCCTGACTAACAGTAATGTACCATTGAATTTGGCTCTTGGGAATCAAGTGAAAATCATTTTTTGTCGCGATGCCAGCGAAATTGTTGTATAAATATAGATTTTACGCGACATTCGGCCCAAACTTGAAACACTCATTTACCACAGAATTTGGCTATTGCCTATGGAGGAAATTAACTCCACAACGAAATTGTATAAATATAGATTTTGGTCAACATTCGACTTTAATTCTTCTCAACACTCATGTCCCACAGAATTTGGCGCTTGGGAATCTAGGAAAAATCAATTTTGTCGCGATTTCAACGAAATTGGTGTATAAAAAATTTTTGAGCAACACTCAGCCCAAAGTCTAACCATTTGGCGTTTGGACAACATTGGCCTAAATCCTGACCATCACTAATGTACCACAAAATTTGGCTCTTGGCCATCAAAATTGGTGTCTAAATATGGATTTTGTGCCACGTTTGGCCTAAAACGTGAACATTACTTCCGTGCCACAGAATTTGGCTTTTGCAAATCGAAAAAAAACAAATTTTCCCGACTCCAACGAAAGTGGTGTGTAAATATGGACTTTGGATAACATTCAACGCAAATCCTGACCAACCCTCATGTACCACAAAATTTGTCACTTGGCCATCAAGATTTTTCGCGACTTCACGAAATTGGTTATAAATATAGATTTTGGGCAACATTCGGTCAAAATCCTGACCAAAACGATTGTACCATAGAATTTGGGTTTTGGTCGTCAAAATCAATTTGGTCACGATTCCAACGAAAGTGTTATATAAAGATCCCGCCACAGAATTTGGTTCTTCAGAATCAAGTAAAAATCAACTTTGCACGGACTTTAACGTAATTGGTGTCTAAATATAGATTGTGTACGAAATTTGACCTAAATCCTGGACAACACTCCTGTACGCCAGAACCTGGCTCTTGGGAATCAAGTAAAAATGAATTTTGCTGCGACCTCAACGAAATTGTATAAATATAGCTTTTGAGAAACATTGGACCTAAATACCGACTATTGCTTATGTGCCACAGAATTTGGCTCTAGGAATCCAGCAGAAAGCAATTTTGTCGTTATCTCAACCAAATTGTATAAATCTAGATTTTGGGCAACTCATGTTACGCAAAATTTAGCTCTTGGTCACCAAGTAAATCCACATGTATAAATACCGGTGTGCCAAATTTAGCCCAAAAGCTGACCAACTTTCATGGATCACAGAATTTACCTCTTTGTCATCTAGGTACTCCTTTCTTCCGCGACACCATCGAAATTGAGCAAAATTCGCTCCAAAATGCTGACCAACGCTCATGGAACAAAAAAATTTGTTCTCCATTTTGTTTTCGGTTTTTTCCATCGAAGGAATTAATTTTGCCGCGGCTCCAACAAAATTGATGTATAAATTTAGAGTTTGGGCAACATTCAACCCAAATGCTTATCAACGCTAATGGGCTACAACATTTTTGGCTCTTCATCATCATGGAAATCAATTTTTTCGCAACCCCAAAGAAATTGGTGTATAAATGTAGATTTTGGGCAACATTCTACTCATAATTTGACAAACACTCATTCAGCGCTAAATTTAGCTCCTCGTCATCGACTACACCCACATTTTTATATAAATACAGGTGTTGGTCCCAATTGAGCGCGAAAACTGGCCAACACTCATGAGTCTCAGAATTTAGCTTTTGATCATCTAGGTAATCCAACGAAATCGGTATGTAAATATATGTTTTGGGCAAAATTCAGCGCAAATTCTGCGCAACACTCATCGAACACCAAATTTTGTGCTTCTCCATTTTGCCGCGACTCCTTCGAAATTGGCGTATAAATATAGATTTTAAGCATCATTCGGCCCAAATCTTGACCAAACTCATGTACCACAAAATTTGGTTGTTATTATATTATATATGATATTAAGAAAATCAATTCTGTAGTGACTCCAACGATATTGAAGCATAAATACTGATTTTGGGCAACATTCAGACCAAATCCTGGCCAACAATCATGTACCACGGAATTCAGCCTAAAATTTGAGCCCTAAAATTTACCACATGTCTGTATAAATACGGTTGTGCCAGATTCAGTCTAAAAACTGACCAACGCTCATGGGTCACAGAATTTATCTTTAGTATTCCTTTGTTCCGCGATCCCAACGAAATTGGTCTATGTTTTAGGCAAAATTCACCCCAAATGCTTACTGACAATCATGGAATACCAAATTTTATTTTTTTTCTACGAGGGAACCAAATTTGCCGCGGCTCCAACAAAACTTATGTGTAAATTTAGAGTTTGGGTAACATCCAGTTCAGTTGATGAACACTCATGTTGCGCAAAATTTAGCTCTTGGTCATCGAGTAAATCCACATGTATAAATACAGGTGTGTCAAATTCAGCTCAAAAGCTGACCATTGACTCATGGGTCACAGAATTTAGCTCTTTGTCACCTAGACACTCCTTTCTTCCGCGATCCCAACGAAATTGAGCAAAATTCGACCCAAATGGTGACCGACACTCATGAAAGAGAAAATTTTGTTCTTCACAATTTCGCCGCGACTCCGCATATAAATATAATGTTAGGCACCATTCGACCCAAATCCTGACCAATACTCATGTGCCACAGAATTTGTTTCTTGACATTAAGGAAATCAATTTTGTTGCGACTCCACCGATATTGATCCATAAATATACATTTTGGGGAACATTCAGACCAAATCATGTACTACAAAATTTTGCAACATTCTGACTAAAATTTACCACATGTCTGTATAAATACGGTTGTCTCAAATTTAGACTAATCAACACTCATGAGTCTCACAATTTAGCTATTGCTCATCTAGGCAATCAACGAAAGTGGTAGGTACGTAAATATATGTTTGGGCCAAATTCAGCGCGAATGCTGACCAATACTCATGGAACACAAAATTTTGTTCTAATCCATCGAGAGGCTCTAGAAAATTGGTGTGTAAATATAGATTCTGTGTAACATTCAGTCCAAGTACTAACCAACACTTATGGGCTATGAAACTTAGTTCTTGGCCATCGAGGAAATTAATTTTCCCACGACCCACCGAGATTATTGTATTGGGCAATATTCAGTCTAAATTTTGATACTCAGGAGCACAATCGGGTGAATTCATTTTGCAGGTACCTTAACGAAAATGAGATACGAAGTTTTTTGGATTTTTCTTTTTTTGTTTTGAGTTTTACGGATAACGGAAGCTTTCATCCACAGTCTTTGTTTGCTTTTTGAGCGCGACGTTTCGGAAGCGGACTCTGCTTCCTTCATCAGGCTTAGTCCTTAAGAAGGATCGTTTTCGCACTTCAGTCGAATTCATATGTTATGATTTTGTCCCAAGCACTTGACTACTCTCAGAGTCGAACTTTGGTACCTTTCACTTACACCTTTACCGCTGAGACACTGAGTAATCCAATATACATTTTTTAGAACTTTAGAACTAGTTATTGCGCAGGTGTATTGCGCTTAAGCTCTTCGCGCATTATTGGAGTCCATATGAGTTTCATTTCCACACTAACTTGGCTTATTGGATTTTCAGCTAGTGCGATGTGCGTGACTTCTTAGAGTTTTCGGCGAGTTGTATTCTCGAATTTCGTCACTATCTGTATGTTATCCCATTGGATGCGGTGGTCTTCGTTCCAGACGTGTTCAGTGATTCTGGATTTTTCTGTTTCGCCCTTGCGGACGTTGTTGCTCTGTTCCTGTGTTCTCACTTTGTGTTGTCTACTGCTCTCTCCTACGTATGCTCTGCCGAATTTGCATGGTAGGCTATATACACAATTCTTAGAATTCTGATCTTCATTGTGTGGTTTGGTTTTGGTTAGTATTCCTCTGAGCTTTCTGGTCGATTTGAAGGTGGTGCGTATTTTGTATTTGCTGCATATCCTTCGTATTTTCTCTGAGGTACCTTGTATATATGGTATTATCGTTGTACGTCCAGGAATGGCAGTTATTGCTCCGACTGGATGTACTTGTACACAAGAATGACAACACTTTCACGACACGTGTATACAGGAAACCTACCCATATGGAGAGGTACCTACACTCCTATCGCCACAAAAGCCTGAAGTTAGACGTGGCAAAAGATTTGTACTATAAAGCGATAACAATATGCTCAAAACGAGAGGACCTGAACAAAGAAAAAGAAAGTATCGCTAAAACACTCAAATAAAATGGCTAACCTGATCTAACACGTAAACTAAGCAGGGAAAGGGTAACCGGTAAAGAACCTAAATATTCAGCAATAATACCGTATATACAAGGTACCTCAGACAAAATACGAAGGATAGGCAGCAAATACAAGTTCCTTCAAATCGACTAGAACGCTCAGGGTGATACTAACCAAAACCAAACCACTCCAGATATCAGAATTCCAAAAACTGTGTATACAAGCTACAATGCGAATGCACTCAAAGTGAGAATACAAGAACATAAGAACAATGTCAACAAGGGCGAAACAGAAAAATCAAGAATCGCCGAACATGTCTGGAACGAAGACCACCGCATCTAGTGGGATAATATACAGATAGTGGCAAAGGACGAGAATACAACTCCAATAATCTACATACATCGTTCTTGCAGAAAATCCAATAAGCCAAGCTAGTGTGGAAATGAAACCTATATGGATTTCAATAATGCGCGAAGAGCTTAAGCGCAATAAACTACTATGCAACCACAAAAAGTTAAATATATATGTATATATATATATATATATATATATATATATATATATATATATATACCTCTGTGACTTTTGTACGGGTCGTTAGATTTTGTTCAAATTTTGGTGATTTATATTAGTGCCAGTTTGGGATTTTTACATAAAAAACAATATGGCCGACTTCCGGTTTCACCGGAAATGACGCAAACACTGAAAATTTAAATGAAACACCCTGTGTATTTTTACATATTTGGATTCTAGGGCTTCAAATACATAGTTCATCTGTCAAAATGTCAACTCAGGCGCCATTTAATTTTTAAATATTTTGTTAATTTTAGATCATTATGACGTCATCAATATTATTTTTCCTAATAGTTAATTTTGGTGAAGTTTGTTAACGATTATTTCTCTTCCATCTTCAAAAATTACGGTTTTTTAACTAAAACTCACTGTTCCCAATAACAACATACATGGGCCACCCTGTGTATTAAATATGTCTTTCAAGTACTAGTAAAACGATATTCATAGTAATTTCCTTAGTTCCTAAATAAAGCAGTAATTTTTAATTTTCTAATTTTTATTTACGCAACATGCTCCTGAAGCGGACTATGTCAAAGTAAAATGGCGTTTGAGTTGACATTTAACAGATGAACTGTATTTATTTGAAGCCGTAGACTCCAAACATGTAAAAATATACAGGTTGTTCCATTTAATGTTCACACGGTATATATATATATATATATATATATATATATATATATATATATATATATTGGATTACTCAGTGGCTCAGCGGTAAAGGTGCAGACTTGTAAGTGGATTGTGCCAAAGATCGAATCTGAGAGAAGCCAAGTGCTTGAGAAGAAATCATAATATATGAATTCGACTCAAGTGCGAAGACAGTCCTTCTTAGGACTAAACCTGAAGACGGAAACAGAATCCGCTTCACAAATGTCGCGCTCAAAAAACAAAAACTGTGGAAATATGCCGATAAACTCAGTTACAAAACACTTATAATTCAGGAAAAGTTTTTATTTCATTCTAACTCTACAACCTTCTCTAACACATTTTTTTGGTACCTCGTATTTTTTATGTATATCGAGGGGCCCCGAGCTTTATTTGATGAAAATTTCTGCCTCGTATTTCAATTCCATCTAAAGTTAGAGCGGGAACAACACAATCATCCACGGACGAGCGAGCGAATAAGAAATTCATTTACTAAAATAAGCTTCCGTGATTTTCATATCGGTTTACAATTTTTTGTTTTGATTGGAGACTCCTACTTGATTACTTGAGATAACATATTTTTTAAAACTGATTAAACAGCAATTATTTTCGGAAATTAGAATGTTCTATTACTGTGTAAAAAAACAGTGCGGTAATAGGTAGGTTACAATATAATTAGGTTCCCATAAATCTTAGAACTTAAAAAAACAAAACTACTTAGTCAATAATTACCTCTATTAAATCATCGTTGTAACAGAAACGTCAGCTTGTAATTTAATACGTTATTAGTAAACATATTCACGTTTCTCATGTACTAGACAAAGACCGACAAAGAGGAGGAAAAGAAATTTGAAACCTGTCTGGAAATGTAATTAAAAAAAACTCCAACCTTTTAACTTAAAGCTAGTTGCAAATCAAATCAATTAGAGACATTGATATCTAAAAATTTCTATAGCCTGACCCTAATAATGGATGACAAAATAAACAAAACGTTTATACATTGTCTTAACCGACAAAATATTTTCAACTTCTCAAAATCTTTTTTTTTTTTGATCGATGCAAAAGTGACCGCCTCGTGTTCGTAAAATTCCCATGCCATCGTTAAACTAGTAAAAACCTGTCGCGACGACTTGAAAATATGTTTGATGTTTTTCCTTAAAAAGAATTCCTCGTCTCTATAACATCGATGGTAATTTTATTTATAGGCTTAAAAAAATAAATTGCGATTGTATATTTAGGCCAAGCTTAACGTATGTAAACGTGACTTTAGAAAGGAAGCAATCTTCTCTTCTGTAGCGGAAACAGAACCACCAAAGCGGAACCAAGGAAGCAGCTTTTGTCTAAAGGACAGGTCGTTCACTCTATGAATACTAAAAGCACAAACAATAAACTCTATTAGTTATTTCCGAGAGTATCTTCTACAAAGACATTTTTTAACTTTTCTTTCTGGATGCTGGAAATTGAATAAAACATCTTCACTAATTTAATAACACTCGGGACGACTAATAAATTCAATTACGTTATTTAATTAAAATTTCAAGTGTTACCGTAGGTTTTCCTATTTGTCACTACTCTCATTCATTTAATTAGACATCCAATTACCATATTTTTTTAATTTTAATTTAATATAATAGACATTTCCATAATTAATTCATTTCTATATTCTTGTTGAAAAGAGGGGGATTTGTGAATAGCGCCGAACGCGATCAGGTTTTCAACTCTAAAGTAAGTCCTGAATTTTAATTGCACTCGGTTGTAATCGTTTCTTTTAAACAATAACAAACTCTAATCGAAGGCTTTAATTAGGACGAAATGCGTGTGGAAGACCGTCAGTGTAAACGTGTCTTAATGATTGTCATTATATCATTTTTTCTTCCCATTCCACACTAGAGGTGTGATTCTTTTCTTACCGTTTTTGGACAAAGTTTGAATTAAAAAAGCAGTTTGAAAGAAAAGTTAAATAATGAACCAATCCTTTAGGATTTAACGGAAGGGGCCGCGCCCTCTGTTAACATTTTTGCCTTTCGCATAGTTTCTTACATGTTTACCCTACAAAATATAAACATAGTCCTTGTAATGGATAAGGCAAGACTCTCAAATGGAGATTAAATATACAGTACGAGATAAATGTTTGATATTTAAATATTTGCCACAATCGTTTTGTCATTGTTTCAGGTGTGACGTCCCCAATGGTTTAGATAGATGTTTTGTTTTCTCTTTACGATAATGTAAGACATCTCACCTTCTCCCACCACTTTTTTTTTCTTAATTGCTTTTTAATGACCATTTGTAATTTCCAAACGTTAAATATAATTTTTTATATTTAATGGCATTAAAAAAACTAGTTTACAAATAAACTTCGATTTATAAGAAAGTTTTTTAAACGTCAACATTCTGAACTTAGATTAATCAACAATTAAAGTTGAATATGTTATTTTATACAAGATCGGGCCATACAGTACATTTCATTAATCAAGTTAGCATCCGCGAACTACTTCAGCGCCCCCGGGCGGTTAGATAAAGATGGCGATCACTTATTGTAGTCTTATTGACTTAGTTGCTATGGTAATGAACGTATGTTCACATAGTATTGTTTTCTCATATTACTAGTCACAATAGGAATAACTATTGTCTATAACGAATACAAATTATTTGGTGGATACAGGGTGAATTTTGATAATATCGAGATATAATATTTATACAATATAAAACAACATCTATAATAAACTGCTCTCAGAAGATGAAAAGGAAAAAAATTATTCATAAATAGTCATTTCATAAAATGTTGTATGTAATCCGGGCTCAAACAGCGTTTATGAACCGTACGAGGTCTGTAATAGACTGATATTTTTACAGTCAATCTGGCAATACTGTAACTCTGACAAGCAGACATATGTTTAGCTTAACAACTGATAAAACAGTCAGAATTAATATTTTTAGTCTATTGTTGTCAAGCCAACTTTTTGTAAAACAAGTTTTTGTTGTGAAATAAATTACGAGCAACGTTGTGCGATCAAATTTGTGTTGTTTACCGAAAATCCTCGAAAAACTACTGAAAAGAGTTGCCCGTGAGAGACCTGCCATCAAAGGCAACTGGATGCTGCATCGTGACATTGCACCTTGTCACACTGCGCTCTCAATCACCGAGTTTTTGACAAACACAAACATTCCCGTCATTCCTCAACCACCCTATTCTCCTGACTTCAGCCCATGTGACTTGTTCCTGTTCCATAAATTGAAAAACTACCTCAAAGGACACCATTTTGAAACTGTAAAAGACATTAAAAAAACTGTAACCGACCAGCTGAAGGATATTCCAGTTTCTGCGTTCGAGCACTCTTATGAAGATTGGAAAAATCGTTGTGTGGCTTCTTAAGGGAACTATTTTGAGGGAGATACAGTCCATGTCTGGTTATATTGTAAATAAAGTGTTATCGAACTAGTCTCATTACTTTATTTACAGACCTCGTATATGCTAATAGCACTCGTCTGACAGCTCCGGCTCTTACTTACATAAATATTTAAACATTACCTAAACAATTGCACCATATCTACGTGATTTAACGTATGTATATATATATATATATATATATATATATATATATATATATATATATATATATATATATATATATATATATATCGTCGCGCTTAAAATGTTTTAATATTAGTATTCAACTGTTAGATATATTTATTTCTATATAAAAATTTTGTTTAAATCTTGCAAAATGAACTTAGTTTGTAACTAATTTTTATTAACAGTATTCTGTTTAAACTTTAAATTACAAATTAACTTTTTTAAAAATAATTTATTTACACTTGCAACACGATACGGGAAAATATTTTTACAACTAAATATAATTTATATTCAGCAATTTTTTATCATTACCAACATTTTGTTATACGATATAAGAAATACATTTCAAAAATTTTTACAATTATGTACAGTTTATGTACAGTAAGTTTTCCAAATTTTGTATATAATACAAATAAAAACACGATGTGAAAAAATGTTTTTACAAATAAATATAATTTACACACAAATGCAGATTGTTTTAAAAAAAATTTAATTTATATTCAACAATTTTTTTTCATTACCAAAATATAGTTATACGAAATTAGAAATACATTTCAAAATTTTTTTCAATTATGTTCAGTTTATGCATAGTAAGTTTTCTCAATTTTGTATATAATACAAATGCAGATTGTTTTAAAAAATTTTGATTTATATTCAACAATTTTTTATCATTACCAAAATTTTGTTATACGAAATAAGAAATACATTTCAAAAAATTTTACAATTAATGCATAGTAAGTTTTCAGAACTTTGTATATAATACAAATGAAAACACGATATGAAAAAATATTTTTACAACTAAATATAATTTATATACAAATGCAGATTGTTTTAAAAATTTTTAAATTTATGTTCAATTTTTTATCATTATCAAAATTTCGGTATACGGAATGTGAAATACATTTACAAAGTTTTTATAGTTGTATACAATTTATGAACTTTGTATATAATATAAAAACACGATATGAAAAAATATTTTTTCAACTAATATATTTTATGTACATATGCAGATTGTTTTACAATTTTTTTTCAACAATTTTTTATCATTCCCAAAATTTTGTTATACGAAATAAGGAATACATTTCAAACATTTTTACAATTATGTACAGTTTATGCATAGTAAGTTTTCTGAATTTTGTATATAATACAAATGAAAACACTATATGAAAAAATATTTTTACAACTAAATGTAATTTATATACAAATGCAGATTGTTTTTAAAAATTTTGATTTATATTCAACAATTTTTTATCATTACCAAAATTTTGTTATACGAAATAAGAAATACATTTCAACAATTTTTACAATTAAAAACAATTTACGCATAGTAAATTTTCTGAATTTTGTATATAATACAAATAAAAACACGATGTGAAAAAATATTTTACAACTAAATATAATTTATATACAAATGCAGATTGCTTTAAAATTTTTTAATTTATATTCAATTTTTTATCATTATCAAAATTTCGGTATGCGGAATGTGAAATACATTTACAAAATTGTTACAGTTGTATACAATTTATGAACTTTGTACATAATATAAAAACACGATATGAAAAAATATTTTTTCAGCTAATATATTTTATATACATACGCAGATTGTTTTACAATTTTTTAATTTTTTTTCAACAATTTTTATCATTACCAAAATTTTGTTATTTTGTTATTTGTTATTTTGTTATACGAAATAAAAAATACATTTCAAAAATTTTTACAATTATGTACAGTTATGCATAGTAAGTTTTCTGAATTTTGTACATAATACAAATGAAAACACTATATGAGAAAATATTTCTACGACTAAATGTAGTTTATATACAAATGCAGATTGTTTTAAAAAAATTTGATTTATATTCAACAATTTTTTATCATTACCAAAATATTGTTATACGAAATAAGAAATACATTTAAAAAATTTTTACAATTATGTACATTTATGCATAGTAAGTTTTCTGAATTTTGTATATAATGCAAGTGAAAACATTATATGAGAAAATATTTTTACAACTAAATGTAGTTTATATACAAATGCAGATTGTTTTAAAAAAATTTGATTTATATTCAACAATTTTTTATCATTACCAAAATTTTGTTATACGGAAATACATTTCAACAATTTTTACAATTATGAACAATTTATCCATAGTAAATTTTCTGAATTTTGTATATAATACAAGTAAAAACACGATGTGAAAAAATATTTTACAACTAAATATAATTTATATACAAATGCAGATTGCTTTAAAATTTTTTAATTTAAGTTCAATTTTTTATCATTATCAAAATTTCGGTATACGGAATGTGAAATACATTTACAAAATTTTTACAGTTGTATACAATTTATGAACTTTGTACATAATATAAAAACACGGTATGAAAAAATATTTTTTCAGCTAATATATTTTATATACATACGCAGATTGTTTTACAATTTTTTAATTTTTTTTCAACAATTTTTTATCATTACCAAAATTTTGTTATTTTGTTATACGAAATAAAAAATCCATTTAAAAAATTTTTACAATTATGTACAGTTGTGCATAGTAAGTTTTCTGAATTTTGTACATAATACAAATGAAAACACTATATGAGAAAATATTTTTACGACTAAATGTAGTTTATATACAAATGCAGATTGTTTTAAAAAAATTTGATTTATATTCAACAATTTTTTATCATTACCAAAATATTGTTATACGAAATAAGAAATACATTTAAAAAATTTTTACAATTATGTACAGTTATGCATAGTAAGTTTTCTGAATTTTGTATATAATACAAATGAAAACACTATATGAGAAAATATTTTTACAACTAAATGTAGTTTATATACAAATGCAGATTGTTTTAAAAAAATTTGATTTATGTTCCACAATTTTTTATCATTACCAAAATTTTGTTATACGAAATAAGAAATACATTTCAACAATTTTTACAATTATGAACAATTTGTGCATAGTAAGTTTTCTGAATTTTGTATATAATACAAATAAAATCACGATGTGAAAAAATATTTTACAACTAAATATAATTTATATACAAATGCAGATTGCTTTAAAATTTTTTATTAACTTTGTATATAATATAAAAACACGATATAAAAAAATATTTTTTCAACCAATGTATTTCATATACAAATGCAGATTGTTTTACAATTGTTTAATTTGTTGAATTCATCATTAGGTATCAAAGTTTCGTTACACGGAATGAGAAATACATTTAAATTTTTTTTACAATTTATGCACAGTGAGTTTTCTGAACTTTGTATATAGTATAAATGAATAAATAAGAACAATATGTAAAAATATATTTAAATTTATGTTCAACAATTTTCTATTATTATCAAGACTTGGTTATACGGAATGAGAAATACATTTAAAAAATGTTTACCATTGTATATGATTTATGCATAGTCAATCTTCTGAACTTTGTAAATAAGAACGATACGAAAAAGTTTTTACAATATAATTTATGTTCAAGATTGATTTAAAATTTATCATCACAACTTCGTTATACGGAATCAGAAATACATTTAAATTTTTTTTATAATTATGTTCAGTTTATGCATAGTCAGTCTTCTGAACTTTGTATGTAACAAATAAATAAATACGGAAGATATAAAAAAATATTTTTACAACTGAATATAATGTATGTTCAAATACAGGTTGATTTAAAATTTTTAAACTTGTGTTCAATAATTTTCTATCTCAAAACATTAATTGGCGTTTTGGGTTAAAACTCATGAATCAGTGGTAATATTTTAATATTGTTGGAAAGGACTTGGAACGAGCTTTCAAATGAGATATTACTTGCGATATGATCCCATTTAAAGTTATTCTACAAAATGGCGGTTGACCGACATGTTTAAGGATTACGTCACTTAATACCATCAAAAACATTGTATATGTGCTTAGTTCCGTTTCCCAAAATTTTATTAATTTGATTTTTATGGTTCACATAATAGGTTGGGGGACTGGCACTACACTAAAAATTTAATAATCATTTAAAATAATTATGACAGACACGTCTAATTAACACTAAGTATGTAATATGTACCAGTAATAAAACGAGATTATTGTTAAGCTCACGTTAAAGTAACAATGAAAATAAATTTCTGCAGTTTTTATTCAAAGTACTTATCAAAAATTATCTGTAATTTTATCGCATTTAATTCACAAACAAAATCAACTAAAAAAAGTGTTCAAACTGATTTGCTTCATGATTTAAACAATGCTGACATCTATGGGCTATTTTTCGCAATGTGTTTAAAATTATGAATGGTCTTTCTTGCACTTGCATCTCGGCAGGCTATGAATAAAGCGAAAAAAAAATTAAATGTCAACAAATTCAATCCAAATTTTAATCTCACCAAGCATTTAGTTTCTTGTTTGCATTTTAGTGAAAATGCCAAATCATTTTCAAATCAAAATATGGCTTGATGAAATGTTACAATATTTGTGGAAAAAATCCTACAGATTCTGCCGAGTTTTATTTTAACCGGTACGAACATCTTATTGTCCAATAATACAATATTGTTCAGTTTTAAACTTATATTGTAGATATCCGGAACGGAGACAACCTAATAAAAAAATATTTAACCGAATTAAGGCCAACCTAATTATTTATCGCCCCACGGTCTTCGAAATTTCAAATAGAGGAGCATGAAATTGTTGAAATTAATGTATTGGGCAGCATAGAGGCGATTCCTCAAACTTCATGTAGACTAATTGAAGAGCAAGTTAGTGTAACAAAATTTTAAGGAAAAACAAATCTATACCATATAAAAAAATAGTTTATAGTTTTCACTCGGGTGATGCTCGGAAGGGATTAATATTTTGCCGGTGGTACTTAGAAAAAATAACTAATGATGAAAATTTTCACAAAAAAGTAAAATGGTCTGATGAGTCTTATATAAGCAGTACAGGTATTTTTAACCGGAATAATACTCTGCATTGGGTACAAGAAAATTCGCGTTTTACTCATATTAGGGAGCAACAAGAACAATTTGGATTTAGCGTAGCATGCTTTGTTTTGAATACCAACATAAGATATATTATTAGTTATCATAACACGTTTGCTGGAAATAGATATCTTGATATTTTCGAGCAAGTTATACCTGATCTAGGTGATGTGCCTTTACCAACTTAACGAGAGATCCACTTTCAACAAGATGGGGCACCTGCTCACAATTCGGAAGTTGTTAGACCGTTTTTAGACAATACTTTTCCACTGCGATGGACAGGAACTCATAGATTTATAAATTAGCCTCCTAGATCACCTGATTTGTGTATGTTAAGAAAGACCCTTGATAATTTTAAATACATTGCGAAAAATAGTCCATAAATGTTTAGATCATGAAGGAAATCAGTTTGAACATTTTTTGTGGTTTATTTTTTTTCTTTTTGTGAATACATAAATATTTGTACTAGATTTGAGCAGGTTTAGGGTATTAAATTAATTAAAGTGCTAGCCAATATTGTTGCAGCATTTTAATTTCGTTCTATATCCAGGACCGTAGTAAAAATGAAATGAAAAAAAAACATGTTTGATGGACTTTTGACAGGCTAAACGTGAATATATCGCAATTTTTGTCTTATTATTTTTATAATAGTTAAAAAGCAAACAAAAATAATAAAACAAATCCAGGCCCATATTTAACTCTTTTATATTATCTAGGGGCTGAAACGTCGGAATGTGTTCACAGAATGTAAATATCTTTTATAATAACCGGGATATGACACCCTCGCTCTGTATCTTTAAAATTTGTTTACGTCATCGATTTTGTCTCAAAAATCGAACACAGGAAAGCGCAAGGTACAAGTCACTAGCTCTAATATTAAGAGAGTTGCCCATTTAATTCCATCGAAATGTGGACATACTAGACATCTGATTAACTGACAGTGTGTTCAACTGGATACATAAAGCCATGGCATCTGAATTTTCGGTTGTCTGGCACAGTATCCACATGGGCACACATAATTGTACCTTTAGAAACGGGCTATTAGGCAATGTATCCACTTGGACACATACATTTTTATTGCACATCGTAGTATTAATGGGTTCAAGTTATTTACCAGTGGTATAGTTTATCACAAAATTACAATGTTTTTTTCTAAAATTTCAAAGCAATATACATTTTCTAGTAGCAGGATTGTTTTGTAAATGATTGGTCAACCTCCCTTGGCAGACCGGGCTAGTGAAGTTGCGGTAACAACCCGTTATCGTCTACCCTGTTTGAGGTCTGTTCAGGGGGTTTTCCTCATACACATATAGCGGGATGGTCACAGTGTATACGCACACCATGTGCGGGTATTTAGGCGAATGTTGCGATAGTATTTTCCCACTCAGAACCCTAATTCTGTTCCTTCCTGACCGCAATTGTATTATATTTATTATATATTGTATTTAATTATATTTCGAAAATATCGAAATATAAATATATTGTGGTGACACCAACGAGAAAGGCGTAAATTCAGCATTTTCAGTAATTTGCAAGGTATAGATTGGAAGGGTTGAAATTGCATTCTTGTATATGAAATGTAGTAGGACTGCCGCGAAAATTTAAAGTAGATATTGTTTGTACTTATTCTATTTTGAAGTTTATTAACTATAATTATTCTTTATAATTCGTTAGATATTTATATTTTCATTTTATTTGGCCATTTTCAAAGGACTTCACATTCTCAGTAATTTAATATTTAATACATTTATCTGTAGCCCGAAGCAGCAAATTTAATGGGTTTATATTGTTCACGAACCAGTTGTCCTTTTCGGTTTGTAAAATGTAAAACTTTTATTATAAATTCATCTTTTTCATACAGTTTGTTTATTGCATGTTATAGATGGTTTTGTTCATAAAGAATTTGAAATTTTAGGTATTGAACCCCATTATTAGTCTTCAAATCTTCATAATAAATACAACCTCTATACTTCGGAAATGACTTTAATACTAATGTAAGGTATTTCCCATAACTCATTTCTCTGAAATCTATTCTTATTCAAATTTCCAAAATCTAACCAATCATAACTCGCCTCTCTCACTTTAGTAATTATCGCTTCACTCTATCAGTCAAAATTAAATTTATCATAATATATTCTATAACCATGCATATTCGCTTAATTATACTACAGTTATTCGGGCAGATAATATTGTATTATAAGTAAAGCAAGTGTAATATTTGTGTATTACACTATGTACAAGGTGTAGAGTAGTTAATATAATTATTAAAATTATCTAACTCTTTTCTTGTTGCAAGTATACCTGACTAATACGAAAAAAAGTGAAGTTAACTCTTCAGGATAATTGTGGAATCACTACTAAATAATAGCCTTTCAATCAAATTCATTTGATATACAATATTCAAACAAAACAGGTATCTGTAATTAAAAATTCCCTATTTATATACATTCTTTTAAGTTTACTAACTCAAACTATAAAATTTAAATCATAAATAACAATTTAAACACAATTGAGAATGATCTCAGTAAATAATATTTTCTATTACTTTATTTTAATTATAATAAAGAAGATTGTTTTTTCACATAAAATTTGGAACAAATACTAAATTTAATTAACCGCTTATCAAGATCAGCTTAATTAACAAAACACGTCATTGTTTAGTTATATAATTTTGTAATTAAAGCAAAATTAAAACTATTAATTAATGCGTATAATAATTGTGTTACACAGGAAATTAAGAAATGACTTGTTACCAATACACGAACAAAAAGCATTGTGTATTGGCTGGGTGTTAATTACAGGTATAATTAATTTTAATTAAAAATTCCTATGGCTGAAATATTTAAAATTAATTTTGCAAATGAATTATTTTTATGTTCCGTTTGCATTCTTCAACAAATACGAGTTTGAGAAATCGAAAAAACTGGGCTTGTGAATATGGAGTTATAGAGGTGTAGTTTTTTTTTTGTAATTGGCGTAACCAATAAAATATCGAAATTACAATATGAAAAAAATGTAATTAATTTATTTGATTTGTCTAGTTGTCTAAAAAAGATAGTGTCGTTAGGTTGAAAGTTGCAAATAAATTTTTACTCGTTAAAAGTTTTGAGTTATTTAAAGCGGCCGTGTACCGGTTTTCTTCTTTTGGTATGTTAGCAAATATTGTGCAAAAATTATTTTCTTTGCAGATACAATCAAGTACTTAAACCCTAGATTACCTAAGCAGCTGATTTGGTATTCATAAATTGAGCATAATTAACTGGCCGAAATTTTGAGATATTTCGAGAAAAAACCATTTGGATTGTAGAGATTAGTTGGTTCAAATATAATTAACATTTTGCTAATATTGGCTTGTTAGCGAATGGAAAGCAATTATTTTGTTTCTAATTCTGTTTCTAATATGAATTGTATATATGACTAACACTTTTTTTAATATTTAACTATGGTTATTGTCCTAATTACATTTTTGTAAATTTTTACTAAAAAATTTAGTTTTTAGATATTAAAATAAATTAGCATTATTTGCAGTAATTAACAGTTTAAATGATTTATTTTTCTTTAATTTAAAGTTTATTAACTGTATGAAGTAAGTAAATAACCATGTTTTGGTTTTACTTATAATTAATTTATATAAGTAGGGAATTTTTCATTGCAAATATGTTTGCTTTAAGTAGTACGAAAATTATGTATGCATTAGGCACGATATTTTAGAAAAAGTGTAGTAGACTACTTTTATACCATGCTCTTATGTACAGGGTGGCCAGTATATGAAAACTGATATCTTATCAATTGTTGTCTATCTATTATCTTTTGTCGCTGTCCTTCAATTGTCAATTTTTTCCTTTTTCTAAAAATTGTTATAACTCGCTTATTTTCGAGATAGAGAGACAATACTGAAGACAGTGTTTATGTAATCTTTAGCGTACATTACTAGAGCCAAAAATAAAACAGTCCAAGGTATTACCACTTACTGAGGACGTGTCACGTGTAGATAAAATTTGCCATAGATTTTTTCGGATAAATGTTATGTGTAGAACTTTAAATTAAAACGTTGTTACAGGGAATTCTTATCTATAATGTGTTATGGTAGCTTCGACAAATGGAATTAAATTTAATTTAGGACGAAGGGAGTTACTGAGAAACATTGTATGGGTCGGTTTAAATTTGTTTGTGTTATCGTGGTTGATAACGAAAGGTTTAGTTCAGCGTTTAAATAGTTATACACTTTTTCGAGGGAAAGAAAAGGAAAGGGCCACGTATTTCATTCCCTCCCCAAGGGGGAGGGCGGGCTGCTCGAGATTTCCGAACTCCTTCCGCCACAATCATGGATGGTATATATGCATGGTGGGATTAAGGATTGGTGTGGTCAGGATAGGATCGGAAGGAACAGAGTTCGTGTTCTGAAGGGGAAAATACTAACCCAGCATTCGCCTAAGTAGCCGCTACATGCATATGGGGAAAACCCCCTGAAAAAACCTCATACAAGGTATACTGTAACGGGAATCGAACCCATTACCTCCCGAATGCTAAGCAGCTCGTGTCACCACTACGCTACCAGCTCGGTATTTTTTCGAGTTTACCAGCTCATTTGTGTATTGAATTGTTGATAAGAGTATAGAAAATTTGTTTGAGTAACAGGGTTTCGGATTGAAAAGCAGGATGTATACGTCTAAATTCTACACATCAAGTCTGTTTTTCTCCTGGGACATGTCCATTATGCAAAGTATGGAGGATTTTTCTGTGACGATTAAAAGATGCCGTGTTCTTGTGGGGAAAGGGGAGTTTTGTCTTTTTGGTTATTTAGAGTTAAGCTGTGGAGGATAGAGACCGAACGCTGAGCGTGTGATATAAGCGTTGATCGCACTGAATGTACCTACTTCTACCCGGGTTACTTGAGGCTATCGTGGGGAATTTTTCCCTTCACCTTGCGTGGATCTTAAAAGGTATTCAATCATCCCGGGGACCTTTTTGTGTTGTTTTTTGTTGGTGAAAAGTGACATTTTCGTGTCCATTGAAGAGCTGTTTCCCCATTTTTTGGTATACAGTCGCGCTAAGCGAATTCTAATATCGTAGAGTTTGGTAAATTTATTTGTGCATCACGAAAGTACATCGTGTGATGTAAGCGTTGAGCGCAATGAGTTTACTTACGTTCTACCAGTTGAAGCTATCGTGGGGCAACTTTACCATACACTTTGTGTGGATTTTAAAAAGAATTCACTCGTCCCAGAGAACTTTTTGTGTTGGTTTTCGTTGGTCAGAAGTGTCCATTGAAAAGTATTAGTGTTTATTTTAGTGCTGTTTTCTGATTTTTTGGAATAAAATCACGCTTAGCGGATTCTAGTATCCTAGAGTTTGGTAAATTGAATTGTGCGTCGAGAAAGTACATCCATGTCCACAGCTTTTCAGACAGATAAAAGGTTGCTGCAACTAAATATCGCTATAATAAATTTTGTGTATATAAAAGACAAAGAACATCTTGTAAATAAGTTATATATAAATCTCGTGTCACGATGTCGTTTACGCTAATCTCATAACGGTTGAAAATATTTAGATGAAATTTTGTAAATGTGTATTGTTTGGTCAAACTTAAAAGATAGGATAGTTTTTATCTTGATAAGTGACGGTCATTATTTTTTATCGCAAATTAAACATTTTTACAGTGGCAACGTTCCTTTATTGTGATGAAAGCTTTCTATCGCAGTAATTTATGAGAGTTTTCTCTATTAGATTATTGGTTATTTTTTTGTTCTTTTTTATTTTATTTTCATATATACAGGATTTAACGTGACGTAAAAGTAGAATAAATAAGGTTGATGACCGATCAGCTGGTCTATTAGCACGTCATTTTATTGTGATTAGGTGAAAATATTTTGAAGCCTTTCAGGAAACACAGGATCTAGGCTTTTAATTTACCGATTCACTTAATTTTATGTGACGTAAGGTAAGCAAGTTTTTGTTTGTTTTGAACTTAGCTGTGGAATACTCCCATATAGGTATTTAGACCCCGACAGTGTCGATTATAAACAATCTGGCGCCCCATTTATCTTATTATATTTAATTTATGACTTTCCCTTATTGTGCCTTATGTACTACGAGCTACTCTAATCGCAAAATTAATAACACGCTCACCCCCTTTATTCCACTGAGCTACAGGCCCCTTCTTTATCTGTTACTTCCGATTCTACTCCCATTTTCGTCCGTAACAGCCGATGAAAGTTTACATTTTCATATTACGGACCCCCTTATACAAAAGTTTGTTGCTTGTGCTTTTCAAAAATGTAAACAGGATATTATTTTTAATAACTAAAAAGTTGCAGGATAAATACTGGAGTAATTGATGGAGGATAAGGTGGTATTATAAGCCCCCAGTTTTGTTTTTTATTACTAATTAATTGGTATTTTACATTTTTTAGTTAAAGCCTTTATAAGAACTTAACTAGAACATTTGAAAAGACTAATATGAAGATATAAATCATTTTGAGCAACTTTAATAGTATGGAAAACGATTAAATTATAAGCTAGTCGTTTTGCTGGTACTATGAGCCCGTAAGGAAAAGTGTTGAAAAAACTCATTTAGAAAACTGTACGACAGATATATTTGTACAAACACTATTTAATTCGTCAAAAACAAAACTAATAAGATATTATAATGTAAAAGCGCATAAAAAGTTTTTTTTTACAAAACTAATAACTTAGAAATTACAAAACTAATACAAAGTATTAGACTGTTAAATTAAATTGAAAATTTAAATTTAAAATCTTGTTTACATCCAGTTTATGTGTAATGTCTATTTGCAAAAGTCGCAAACATAAACATCCTTCTCACATCTAGCGCACTCGTTGTGTACCCACATGTTGCAAATAAGACATTGCACCCACATTCATCTCAAGTTTTCTCTTCACAGTCACTCTTAGCTAGGCGTGGTCAGCATTTTGAACATTTAATTTATGGTTTTATTCGTTTATGTTTACTTGTTCAACTTATATTTAGGTGTAGCGAATTATTTTATTGTTTAGTTATTTTTCCTACCAGTTAAAGAATTTATTTGCCATTCGTATTTTTTTATTTGCTCTGGATTTTGTTTTATTTGTTCTTCTGCATATCAATATTTTCAAATAAAGCTTCAATCTCTCAGCGGTAAAGGTGTCAGACTAGTAAGTGAAAGGTACAAAGTTCGAATCTGAGAGTAGTCAAGTGCTTGGGAAAAATTTATATATAACATATGAATTCGACTCAAGTGCAAAAACAGTCCTTCTCAGGACTAATCCTGATGACGGAAACAGAGACCGCTTCCGAAACGTCGCGCTCAAAAAACATAAACTGTGGAAATAGGCCGATAAACTCCACTAATAGGAAACCACAGTTACAAAACACTTATAATACAGAATCTCAAGAAGGGTCCATCTTATGGCTGTGAAACCTATTATCAATTAGTATCTACTTTTCACGGGGAATCGAAATGTGAAAAATATACAGGGTGTTGCATTTGAAAAAATTGAGAAAAATTACATTTCGCATAAGTTAATCATTCTGTATAGTTCTACATGTTTTCGAAAAATTTCCCAGTTTGTTTGTTAGTAGACTATTATTAATAGTCGGTGTTATAAACAGATTTACAAAAATCGTGGTGACAACGCTCGTATCGTGGTTCCAAAGTTAACTCTATTTTTACTAAAGTGAGGATATCTGCAGAACGGTTAGCGATACAAATACAAATTTCTATAGTTTTATTCTAAATGTAACAGGGAATCCAAAATTGCAAAAACAAACAGGGTAGTCTATTAAAAAAAACACAGGTTTGGGTTGGCATATTTTTGTCAATCGCCCTGTATATACCTAAATATTTTTAGAATGTAGGTCCAATGATCGTGTATTACCATACCAAAATTTGTTTTGATATATCTAATAGTTAAGGAGAAATCCTCCATCCACGCAGTAGTCATCCACCCTGTATGTTATACTTTAAAGAGGGGTGTGAGGATAATGTTAAAAATACTCTTCTCGCTTTTCTTCCACTAACAGTGTTGATGTAAAATTTAAAATCTAAAATTCACAAATTTTGTTTAGTACTACTTTGATTTATGTTACTAGGTAATTAATTACTATTAGTAGTATTTTGGATAGTCTGCTTCATAAAATTTATGTTAATGGATTTTGGTATTAATGGATGCAAAAAAGAGCCTTAATTAATAACGGGAACACATAAAAAGCAAATTCAACTCAGTCCTCAATCTATTAGCAGACATAAAAAACGACAAAAATGCTCGAAAAATGTTTGTTGATGAAATCTAGAGTAGCTTACCGTATAAAAAAAGAATTGTAAGTTTTCATCTTTCATGACGGTTAAAATTATTAAACGAAAAATATAAAATATGAATTAAATGCGGTTTATTTTGGCACCCGAAATCTATAGCCATTACTGTGTTAGGACTCCCACCATTCATCACTGAATGTAATAATATTGAAATTGCTGTACCTAATAATTAACAAAACTATATACAAGGGCCGTTCGGAAAGTAACCTCTGATTGGTTATAAAAAACAATAAACTCGTCATCACTAAAGCGCTGAAATTTAAGCCACTTCTTCAAATGCATGAAGAAATGGTAATCGCTGGATGCCAAATCTGGGCTGTAAGGCGGATTATTGAATACGTCCCATTTGAACTGTCCCAAAAGGTCCTTGGTGACCTAAGCAGAGTGAGGTCAACCATTGTCGTGTAAAAACACTATACCGGATGTCAGCAGACCACGGCGTTTGTTTTTCAACGTTCACAGTATACGTCCTTACTAAAGGTTGTCCCCCGTTCCATGAATTCAACCAGAAACACACCTTTAGCATCCCAAAATACGGTTGCCATGAGTTTCCTCCTAAAAAATCTTGCCGGGCTTTTTTCGGTTTGTTGTATGGCCCCACATCATTAACTGCTGTTTTGCCTCATGATTCATATAGTTAATCCAGGTTTCATCACCGGTTACAATCATGTTGAGCTACGGTTCGCCTTCTTCATAAGGTAGAGAAGGTCTACAGCTGAGGCCATTCGTTGAGTTTTGTGGTACTCTGAAAGAATCTTGGGCACACAGTGAGCACAGTACTTCCTGTAGCCTAACCTCATACAACACAGTCCTGGAAATTTGTGGAAATTCATCAGAAAACTGTGAGATTGTGAAACGTCGATTTTCACGAACTTTTTCCACTTTTAAATAAACCAATCGATTCCCGAACAACTTCTTCACTCATCACACTTCTTTCATATACAGCACAAAATTCCCGGCGAATAGCTGCTCGCACTTCGCATTTGGCGGGGTTTTCTATTGCAGCACATATTTCGAGACGCTACAAAAACAAAACTAGCGATCGCCTAAACTTAACTCTACCACGGCTGTATGCTGACTGCCGCGCAGGTCTGTGCAAAGATGACGGCGCTACTCCCACTACTTTTCACGCAGTAACTAAGCGGAGGTTATTTTCCGAACGGTTGCAGTTATTTATTGTGCAATGAAAACCTGGGCATTACTCAGTAGTTAGTATAAGTATATTGACAAACCTGAAGCAGCCCTTTGCAACCAGACAATCATTTCTTAGTTACCATTGCACATGTCATTATTAAATGAGTTCGGTCGTGGTGCTGTTCATAAAATTAACATCCATATAAAATCACGCCAACTGTATTGCCGCAAGGAATAGTTGCAAAAGCATCATCACCAAGGCCAAAAAATGTTTGAATAACGTAAATGAAAAGAATTAGTCCCATGTCCTTTGGGTGGTCGTAAATTTTGGTCATTAGCTGAACCATCAGTAAAAACTTTAGTACATTCTCTTTTCCTCAGATGACGTCTCAGCTGTAGTAGCTGATCCTGCTGAAAAAGCCAATGTCTTTGTTGATTACTTTGCAGCAAATTCATGTCTCAATGATTCTGGTAAAACTGGGCCGTCGTCCAAATCTATCCCATACGCTATTAAACCAATCCGCTTTCGTTGCAAGCTTCTAGAATCAATTATCAATAAACTTGACTCAAACAAGGCGACTCATCGTGGAAGTTGGCAAATGTCCAACCTATTCCTAAAAAGGGCGACAAAACCGATTCCTTAAACTATCGGCCAATAGCTATCACGTCCATTCGGTCGAAAATCATGGAAAAACCACCAACTACTTTTGTTCCTCGACTCCAATAAACTCTTAAACGACCACCAGTATGGGTTCAGACAGTCGTTCAACGGGTGATCTTCTTTTATATGTCACCCAACTTTGTAATAACACATTAGAGAGGTCCGGTGAAACAGTCGTAGTAGCTTTAGATATTTCAAAGGTTTTTCACCAGGGTTTGACCTACTTGGCAAGCTCACTTCGTTCGGCTTATCGGATACGCTGATCAATTGGTTATCCAGCTTTCTTGACCAAAGACGTATACGCGTTGTCGTCGATGGCTTCTTTTCGGAAAAAAGTACTATTAACGCGGGAGTACCCCAAGGATCAGTGATAGCTCCCTTCCTTTTCCTGCTATATATAAATGACCTCATTTCATCAACATCTAACCCGATCCATTGCTTTGCGGACGACACAACTCTACATTGTAGTTCTCAGTTTTTCCACAACAATAAGTCTAAGGACGTTAAGGTGAAAATGGAAGCTTCAATCAACAGTAACTTAGAACGTGCTCTTGATTGGGGAAGGAATAATTTACTCACGTTCAACACCGACAAAACGCAGTGTTGCCTTGTGTCCGCCAAGAAAGACCGATCATTTCCAGCTGTAAATATGAATGGCTTAGAACTCAAGTTTTCAGGCTCTATTTCTATGTTAGAGGTGTCCGTATCATCGAACCTTTCAAGCAGCAAAACAGCTACCCGTAAACTGGGCTTTCTATATAGATCTAAACAGTACTTCACATCGCATCCTTTTACTGTATAAGGCTCAATTCCGACCTCATCTGGAATACAATTCCCACCCCTGGGTCAGTACTCCCCAATACGCCCTTGATAGGGCAAACCGCAAAAAAAAGAGCTATAAGGCTTATAAATGACCCGTCTCTGACTTCTGACCTACAGCTTCTTGAGCATAGAAAAATAGTTTAGGTTCTTTACTTGTTCTACCGCTACTACCATGGCAAGTGTGCCTTCGAAATACACTCCTTAATACCTTCGCTGGCCATCTTCGCTAGGAACACTCGGTTTGCCCATTCACACCATAATTACGCACTCAAAATTCCATCGTGTCACACTAAACGAGCTCAATCTACATTTTTCCACACGGCGACCAAATTGTGGAATGCACTACCCGGTTCCTGTTTTCCTCTAAACTTTGACTTAAGTCAATTTAAGGTAAATTTATATATATATATATATATATATATATATATATATATATATATATATATATATATAGTTTTGTGAAGATATTCAAGAAGTGGGTAATTAAAATAATGGATTTGAATTTAATGTCTTATTTTCCGACGAAGTAATTTGTTATTTAAATGATACCAGGTTTAAGCAAAATGTGGTTATTGGGCATCTGAAAATCTTGATTGGACGGTGTAAACTTATACCCTCTACCCTGAAAAAATAACTGTGTAGGTTGAAATTCTTAGGAATACCATTGTAGGACCATATTTTTTAACGATACGGTGGCGAGTGAAAGGTTGCAAACTTATTTAACCGAAACATTTCCAGACATTAATCGTCTTGGTCATATTCGGCTTCATCAGGTTGGGGCAAGTCCACGTCATGCTCTAGTGAGATTTACTTAATAAAACAGCAATTGCTGGATTGGACGACGCGGTCACATTGAATGGCATGCTACGTCCCCAGGTTTAATTCCCATGGACCTTTTTTTCTGGGGTAGTTTATGGGCTTATATATTTAAAAATATATAAGGCTGATTTGTCCTGTTACAGATTCTTTGGAAGCCTAAACTCTTCGAAAACTTGGCAACGTCTAAATGTAATATTAAGGTTAAGTTTCTTGTTGTCTGCCACCCACAAGCGGTCGCACATCAGCAGCAAAGTAGGATTTTAGAACTGCCTCGAGACCCGATGAAGATTACTACAGCGATCAATTTGGTAAATACACATATTCAACCATGGGTGGACAAAGTGCATTTCCTGAACAGAAGTATGTGAGTAAAAGTGGTAGAATATTTTGATCCCACCCCCACGAATTACACGAAGGGCTCAACAAAACATTTTTCGTCAGAAACGAGGGACAAGTAAATACTACCACTTAATCATTTTTAAAATATTTTCATGAAGAAGTAATTAGAGAAATCCTGTATTATAAGTGTTTTGTAGCTGTGGTTTCATATTAGTTAAATTGATCGGCCTATTTCCACAGTTTTTGCTTTTTGAGCGCGACGTTTCGGAAGCGGACGTAGCTTCCTTCATTAGGGTTAGTCCTGTGAAGGACTGTTTTCGCACTTGAGTCGAATTCATATTATGATTTTTTCCCAAGCACTTGACTACTCTCAGATTCGAACTTGGTACCTTTCACGTACAAGTCTGAACTAACCAAAATCAGACCACACAATGAAGATAAGAATTCCAAGAATCGCCGAACATGTCCGGAACGAAGACCACCGCTTGCAATGGGATAACGTACAGATAGTGGCACGATAGTAGGACGAGAATACAACTCGCCGGAAACTCATACATCGCACTAGCAGAAAATCCACTAAGCTAAGCTAGTGTGGAAACGAAACCCATATGGATTCCAATTAAGCGCATTACACCTGCGCAATAGGTAACGGAGCAATAAACTACTGCGCATATATATATATATATATATATATATATATATATATATATATATATATATAGATGATGTTTCTTAAGCTAAATATCATCGTAAGAGATATAAGCTCAGGTTAAAGCTACATTAAACACAAATTAATTGCAATGGAATTGAGTAAGCGTATATGTAAAGCGCAAAGTGCATAAGAACAAATTAACATAAAACTAAATACAAATGTGATTATAGGACATGTTGTTAGCTATTTAAATAAAATTTCGTAACTATAAAAGTGTAATGATAGCTGAACAATAGATTTCTTCAGTGTCATATGTTCCGAGCATCTTCGAAATTGTAATAATATGTATTTTCATTTATAAAATACATGTAATCCATTATTTATGAGGATATTCTAGTCTGGTATCATAATATGATTCTATTCTAAAACAAAAAGAAATTATATTGTATCAATCAACGTAAGATGAGTAAAGGACATGTTAAAGACTGTGAAATCGGAACAGATTTTTTTTAAAAGTGAAATTAAGCAAATATTATGTTATGAACTTACATAATAGTGTGATTAGGAAGTGTTACAACTTAAATTAACATTCTAGATGTGATTTAAGCATAAAAGTTGTGACTCCAGGTTATGGTGAATTTCAGCGTACTGATTGAGATAGAACTTTTCAACATAAACCATAAAAGTGTTAGAAACTGGTCGTAGAATCCATTTCTTTTTATAGTTTTCCTGTAGGATGTAGAATAAGTTAGATATAAGTAAATTTGCATATTTGTTAAAATTTAGATAGATTAAGAATTTTAAAAAGAAATATGCCATGTATGGTGTCTATAGAAAGGACATTTTGTGTCGAATTCAAAAATAATTGTTTAAAAATAATAATTTACAGATTTCTGAAAAATGATTAGCCAATGAGAATTAAGCAGTGTTATGTTCGTATTGACAAAATTTGCTAAGGTGATGGTTGTTTATTCAGAAACTACATAAGGAAGTGGCAAAAATTCTTATTCTCTCTCTTGTAATTTTTCAAAGTGTGCACAAATTTCAGTTCGTTCATGTGGTTCGTATAACCTAAAATTTTATAATACTAAACACTTGAAATTAAAAATTGTAAATGGAAATAAAGTTAATGTAAATGTTATTCCGAGTGATGTGTTGTCGGTATACAAGTGACTGTAAATCGATTTATTTCAATTATTTCGTTTAAAATAAAATTATTTTAACCAGGTTATATTTAATTGAAATAAAAATTAAAAAGTTGCAAGTGCATAATAAATCTGAATGCAGATAAAATTAGTGTATTTTCGGATACAATAACGTGAATTAATTTAAAAACGTGCTTTTAGAAAAGTGACAAAGCGAATATTTATGCAGCATACCTATAGCATATTGGTGCTGTAGACCTTCCCCTGATGGATCAATAATATCAATGGAAATTGGATCAGGTGAAAGAAAACATACATTAATGTGAGTCTATGAATCATATATTTATTTGAGGTTACGTTGAATATTATTATAAGTTATTTATGTGCATTTACGTAAAGGATGCAAGTGAATTATATGCTAGTTTGGAAATAGTATAACTACTTATTGATTTTGTAGTGATTCAATATTACTTTAGAAGAAAAAAGATACTTACACAAATTATATTAACGTTATTGTTTAGTCATGATGTGATGCACACATATATTCACGTCAATGAAATTCGCATGCGTACAACATGTTATATATTTGCAGATGTTACAAGGTGTTTGAATAAAATTAAAATACATACAATTGCAGATTTAAAATCATAATTAAATTTATTTCACGAAATGTTTAATGTTTTTTATACTGAACTATATTGAACCCTATCCCTTGAGATGCCAATCGAGGCAATTTATTTAAATAAGATCAACAGTAATTATCATATTAACTTGATGATCGGACAACGTGCTGAAGTTGCAGTAAAATACATTACAATTTACTAACGCAATTTTCTATTGTTCTATTGTTTCATCTAATTCAAATGTGGCATAAAAATTATTATTAATTATAATTAAAATTATAAAAATTTTTACATCTCAATTTATATATATATATATATATATATATTGGGTTACTCAGTGGCTCAGCGGTAATGGTGTGAGACTTGTAAGTGAAAGGTACCATGTTCGAATCTGAGAGTAGTGAAGTGCTTGGAAAAAAATCATAACATATGAATTCGACTCAAGTGCGAAAACAGTCCATCGCAGGACTAAACCTGATGACGGAAGCTACGTCCGCTTCCGAAACGTCGCGCTCAAAAGCAAAAACTGTGGATATAGGCCGATCAACCCAACTAATTAGAGAAATAATTAACTACACCAATGAAGAAATTTTGTGTTGATGGGAGTAAATAATGATACCAAGCCGAGCTGTGATGGTCAAAAAAATTGGATTAACTGGTTTCCTTAGACACTATGACTAGGCAAAGATTTGTTATGCTAAAAAAAATTCTACGTTTTGATAATAGACAAACAAAAGAAGAAAGACGCCTTTAAAATAAATTTACACCAATAGGAATCGTCTTCGAGTTGTTGAATAATATTTTTTTAAAAATATATCACACCTGGAGTGAACGTTGTTATCAATGAAATGTTGTGTTTGTTTAGGGGAAAATGTTCTTTTAAAGTGTCCATGAAGGATAAACCTGAAAAATATGGTATACTCTGTAATAATATTACAAGACTTCGTTGGTATATTCGAAAAATACTTTCCCCACTTGAGAACAAAATTAGTATTACTTGGAAACATCCCGAGCGGAACGCGAGTCAGCAGCCTCAAAAAATTTGTCCCAATAGAGAGAAGATTGTGTGAAGCTGAGCACATGCCTGTTCACGGAACATCCAGACGATGCAGAATATGCAGCTCCAAGTCCAAATGTGATGTCGCTCTTTGTCTTAGTGCTGATTTTCATAAATATTTTTTAATAAAATGAACATTTAAATAGTGTTGACTTTTGCTGCCCAGTGGTACCCAGGTGAAACCACCTCACATTACATATACTGTAAGTGACAAAACTATGTACATCATAGGTTAATCATGGTAAGTGCTATCCACACGAAGAAGTGTAATATTAATTCTGCTTTGAAAGGGTTAATATTCTTCAGAGAACTTTTCGAGATGCCTGTTTGCAATTTCATATTGTGATATATCCAGTAGCCTTCAACAGACCACGCAGCACATGACCAACTTTATAGGGAGAGAGGTCACAATTTCTTCCCATCTAAAATATTTGAAAAAGATCATATTTTTGGTAATTTTCTTACAATATCACTAAAACTAAAAACAGACTATCGTAATAAAACTAAAATTGCAAAACAAACTTACCGCAATTAGTGAAAAAATACAATTTAAAATTCACAACTTTTAGGTTATGTACCTTTGTCGCGCGAGCAAGGCTAAAATGTGATTTTTTTTCTTTTTACAGTGTTGCAGGCACTAAAATATCTTGTTAAATGTCAGAACTAGAAATTTAAGAAAACAGACACACGACACGCCTAAATAATAACACCTTCTTTAAAATTCAAAAATCTGATTACTTTGGTTGGGTCTAATAATATGGCAAGGTTCTGTGTGTTTGTTTCGGTTTACTGTCATGTTTAAGGGTTAAAGTTACATATGACTTGTGTTAAGGTAGTGAGAGTAAAATTTAATTTTTTGAAAAAGTAGAAAACTAAAATAAAAAATCGATCTGTCCGAACTTTAACTTCGAAAATAATTAACTTGTAAGTTAATGGAACGTTTCCACATTTTATAACCGCACTATACCTATACATTAAATTATTAAAAGCATTTCTACTGACTTAATTCCGGATGAAATTTATTGAAAATGTTCAAGTTGATGTTGAATCGATACTTTCAGCATCAAAGATTACCAGAAAGTTTATACAAACTTTGCTGTTAAACGTATTGGGAAAACAACTCCTATGTCTTTCCTCTATCAAACTTTAGAAGTAAATAGAAACTTCTCCATTTGAAGATGGACGTTTTTCAATTGGAAAATAAAATAGTAGGCGGTCAAGTTTAAAAACAAGAGAATCGTGATTTAAGCCCATTATATAATTTACTCCTACAAATTTATTATAGAATAACTACATAAATTATTGATAGAAAAATGGCTTTTGTTTCGTTAATTAATAATTAATAGATCTGGTTTTTCATTATATACTTTGTTATGGTAGACTAATTTAGGAGGTTATGTATTTCTAAAGCATTCACGTTCTAATGAACCAATTATTGACATTGAACTTATAATTATGTTGTGAGTTTAATAAACTGCAATCATTATTTGCCTGAAGGGTTTATTAATTTATCAATTTTCAACCGTAACTAATGTAATGGTATATTCTCTCTTGTTATTAAATTGGTATTTATTAATGCTTTTATTCTTCTAGCGCTTTCCAAGTTCTGTAATAAGATTAATAGCCTAATTGAAAAGCTATTAATTTTTCATGACTTTTGTAGCAAAGATTCTAAATCAACTGAGTGGTTTGTTATTATTTTAGCTATGTTCCTATCGATTTATACCTACACATATTAATAATAATAATAAATACTTGATCTTAGTATTTCTCACAGAAAACTGTGTAATGAAGAGAGAGATAGATATAGTTTGTATTAAGAGAGAATTCCGATATCGGATTAAGCGATATCAATGGATTGATAATTTGAATATAGATTTGCCGTGGAGAACGTCATCGGACAACAAATTCTGTAGAAGGTTCTTCAGGAAAAAGTGCACTATTATAATAATGTCCCTTGCAAAATACCGAGCTGGTAGCGTAGTGGTGATACGACCTGCTTAGCATTCGGGAGGTAATAGGTTCGATTCCCGTTACCGTCTACCTTGTATGAGGTTTTTTCAGGGGGTTTTCATCATACACGTGTAGCGGCATGGTCACCGCGTATATTCACACCACGTGCGGCTGCTTAGGCGAATGCTGGGGTAGTATTTTTCCCCTCAGAACCCTAACTCCGTTCCTCCCGATCCTATCCTGACCACACCCATCCTTAAACCCACCATGCATATATACGTAATGTATGTATGTATGCTGGGAATTCATGATTATGGCTGAAGAAGCTCGGAAAGCTCGAGCAGCCCGCCCGAAATACGTGGCCTTTTCCTTTTCCTTGCAAAATAGTATATGCATAAGTACTCCTAAAGGACCAAAAAGTATTGTGAATTAGATAGGCGATTAAAAACAGTTATAACTCAAAATAGGGAAAATCTTAGTAAAACATTGGACAAGTTGAAATATATTGTAAAATTTTATTAGGATGAGCAAATAAGCGAGGTAGGCGCCTCTGTCTCAGGACCTGTCAATCTGACAACAAGCGACCCCATAAGTAGAAGTCCAGGCACGTCAAATCAGGTGACCTGGTCGGCCACGCAAATAGGCATCCCTTCCAATTCAGCGTTCTTGAAAATATTCGTTAATATGGTGTCTCACGTTAAGGGAAAAATGTGCTGGACACCCTCCCAATTGTAGGTACATGATTCGCCTAATGTCCAATGTCACATCTTCTAATAGGACTGGCAGCGCATTTATTAAAAACGTGTCGTGGAAGTTGCGGTCACCTCATAGTATAATTATATATATATATATATATATATATATATATATATATATATATATATATATATATATATATATATATATATATATATATATATATATATATATATATCAGTGTGTCCAAAATTGGTCTGTGCAGTATTGACATCTTGGAATCTATAAGGGATCGAAAGACAGTTAAATGGAGGTTTTAGAGAATTTTGAGCCCACTAAAATGCCATTCTGAAATCAAGTCTATCTCAAATATTTTTCAAAATATTCGAAGAAAAACTGAAAATCGACAATTTTTATTTTTAGCTCTCTTTTATTTGAACAGATATAAAAAATAAATTACACTTTGCCATTTCCGCTTTTTATCCTCTATTGATTGGTGACAAAAAAAAATTAATCGGACGTTTCGTCGATTAGAGACCCTCATCAACTTTATTTTTTCATATGGGGCGGAAATTAGCTAATGGTATAAAATGATTCCTTTTTTTATTCTAAACCCAACGATGTATAACACTTAATGATAATTGGACGTTTCGACCCTCATTCTTGACATTTTCAAATATTTCTTTTTTTTATGAAACATTTTTGAAAAAACAACTACCAAAGCAATTTATTCTGCAAATGTAGATTTGTTTCTACTCATAATCCATAATAGGACGTTTCGACTCGTCAAAATCATCATCAAGTAATCTCTTATGAACAGTAGCTACCTATTCGTAGATAATTATTTATTACGATATCGAAAAAGCCTTTCCAAACCTTGTCTTAAACAATGACAGATAAATAACTCTTTTATTAAGTTTAAATTTAAGTAAACACCTAACAATACTTCAAGTGAAAATATTTAGAAAAATGTGAAAACCCTATTAAAACACTTAAAAATTAACTACAGCTAAATACTGAATTCGATTATTGTAAATAAATAAAATAACAATTGCGTGAACGTCAAACTGCTCTCATGTCATAAATTAATTTTGCTTTAGAAAGTAAGAAATAAACTCGGGTAAAAAATAATCGTTTTTAATACAAAAAGAAGCATGAAACACAAAATTGAATCTACAAAAGATGCTCCACATGACGACCATCCGTATCTGTGCACAAATTTATTCGTTTATGTAAAGATTGCCGAATTTTTACAAAAATTCCCCTATTGTTCCTAAATTCGTCGCAGGCATCCTTAATTCTTCTCCAAAGCTGATCGCGTGTTTCTATTGGTTGGGAATAAACCATTGATTTTAGATATCCCCAAACACAAAACGATTAGGCAATTCTACAGGTCCATACATTAATGCTAAACCCTTCCTGATGTTTACTTTCCCTTATCGCATGAGGGTTTTCATCAACATAGGAGTAATAGTGTGCATTGTGCGTATTAAAAATTCCATCTTTTGTAAAATCGGCTTCATTACAAAACAAAATATTAGAAAAAAAATCTTGGTCTTGATTCTCGTTTATTTTGCATCCAATTGAAAAAATCATCTCTAGCAGGAAAATCGCCTGCTTGCAAGACCTGAACTTTTTTGAAATGAAAAGGATACATGCCTTCCTTATGTAGAATGTTCCACACAGAAGATTTTGACACATTGGGATACATTGCACCCAACTTTCTTACGCTTATTTCGGTATTGTACTCAATTTCCATTAAAATATCATCCTGATATTCTTCCATTACATCAGTATGTCTTCCCGTTTCATTATTTTTAGGAATTACCGATCCTGTTTCCCCTAATTCTTTGATGAAGAAGCGTAAATGATTTAGGAGCAGGATGTCTTCTACCCGAGCGTTGCATTGCATTTTGCCGTACACTAAATGCATATCAGCATATTCTTCTAAACAATAAAAAATCTTTCACTTAAAACTTATTTGACACTTTAACCTCAACTAGTATCGTAATACTAGTTATATTGACTTTCGCGCAATTGTTATTTTGTTTATTTTCCATAGCCATCTTTCATAATTGTAAATGAATTCGTTAGTTAATTTTATGAAAGTATGATTAACACATGAAAATTTCAAATTAATTTATTTCGAAAACGGTGCGTCGTAGCGACTTCAGACAAGAGTATCATTCTTTTATGAAAAAATGAAATTTTTTAAATTTTATGTTACAACATACAACTAAAAAATCATATTCACGCCATACGATTGGGCATTTTCCACTAAATAAATGTACAAAACGCTATCAGTTAAAGGGAAACCATTTTGAAGATATTTGAATTAAACCGATGTTAGGGCGCCATCTTCCAGGAGCTCCAGCTCGCTTAGGAAGTATTTTTGTATTAAGACAATTTACGTTAAATCGACATAAAATGAGCTCTAGAATCTGCAGGTTTCTTTTGTGAATAGAGTTTGTGGGCACCCTGCATATATACCGGGTGTCTAGAATCTACCCACGTTCTATGGCTATCTTTGTTATTATAAGAGATACTGAGTCGGTTAATTAGCAAAGTTGGACAGAATTACATGATAATTCGAATACCAATAAGAAAATTCAACATTGTTGCCAACTTTCTAAGAAAGAAAATAACTAAAAATCGTCCAAATTTTCAACCGGCTATATCTTTATTAATATTCAAAATACGAAAAAGTTATAAGAGACACTTTTGATACCTATTTTTACGCAAAATGAGAAAATGCGAATAAAAATTTTTTTAGTAGTTATTTTTCGAGCTACAACCCAAACATACATTTTTTGAAATGGCAACTATAGGTAGCTATGGACTCATTCGATGGCTTATTTTTTTCTGATTTCAAAAATTTATAGCTTTGTATGTTGAATATTATTAGTTAACTCACAATTTTCAAAAAAAAGGTAATTATAATACTACTAATACTACTAAATTTGTGGAAACAACACGAAATAATATGCTACATTATCAAAATAAAAAAGTCCTAAATAAATTTAACTTACAACGAAGAGTAGCAGCAAAAAGTATAAACAGATAACATAATCATAGAAGTGCTTCAAAATGCCCTCCATTATTTTGAACACATATTTAACATCGTTTTAAAATTTCGTTTTGAACTTTTAATAAACTTTGGGTTCTAATTTTGTTGTATAGCAACACGAATTTTATTTTTTAAATCGTCTAGGTTACCAGGTTTTACTCGGTACACTGTGTCTTTAATTACACCCCACAAGAAAAAGTCCAGGGGGGTTATCGCGGCGGTCAAGCTATTGGACCTCGATTTCCTATCCAATTATTAAAACGTTTCTGTAAATCCATTGTATGCTGGCGCCCCGTCGTGTTGAAAATAACTCAAATTTTGAATTACTTTCAACGGAAGGTCGTCCAAAATTTCTTCAAATTCGTTTCGTAAAAAAGTTAGATATCTTTCGGAATTTAAATTGTATGCATATAAAAAACGGCCGAAGGATTTTGGTACCAATAATACCGCACCAAACGTTTACTGAAAAAGCATATTGCTCTCTCCTCTCAACAGTAATATGAGGATTTTCTATTGAAGATGCCGTTGTTTGTATATTTTGCTTCATTGGTAAAAAGAATGGTTTCGAAAATTGATTGTTTGCTCGACTTTCATTAATCAACCATGTAGCAAAACGTAATCTTTTCTGATAATCTTCAACATACAATATATTTCCTATATGAAAATGATATGGCTTAAAATTATTTTGTTTTAAAATAACAGGGGCTTTATCTTTGGAAGTGTTGCACTCGTTCGCGATTTCACGAAGAGATGTAGTAGGTTTAAATTCGACGTAAGCTAAAACACGTTCTTCTGTTTCTGTGTTAACATTAATTTTAAAATTTTGAGGTTTAGTAAAAGCCCCATATTTTTTTAAATCCGATTCGAGTTTGGAAAATAATCTCACATCGGGTTGTCTTCTTTCCATATAAGTTTGAAGATAAAATTCCGAAGCAGCAGCATCTCTGCAAAAAAACATATCTTGTCTTTCTTCAGAAGAATAAGTCATTAATAAATTAATATTCACTATTTAAGTACGAATTACAACTGGTTACAACAAATAATTCAATATCTACTATTTGACAGTCAATCAATGAAGAGTTTTGTTTTTAATTGTCACAGGACACCACGGCAAACATTGCATTTGTTTAGTAAATACTATAATTACAATTTTTTGAAAATTGTGAGTTAACTAATAATATTAAACATACAAAGCTATACATTTTTGAAATCACAAAAAATAAGCCATTGAATGAGTCCATAACCACCTATAGTTGCCATTTAAAAAAATGTATGTTTGGGTTGCAGCTCGAAAAATAATTACTAAAAAAATTTTTCATTCACATTTTCCCATTTTGCGTAAGAATAGCTATCAAAAGTCTTTCTTATAACTTTTTCGTATTTTGAATATTAAAAAAGATATAGCCAATTGAAAATTTGGACGATTTTAGTTAATTTCAAATATCTTAGAATGTTGGCAACAATGTTGAATTTTCTTATCGGTATTTGAATTATCCTGTAATTCTGTATCTCTTATAATAACAAAGATAGCCACAGAAGGTGGGTAGAATCTAGACACCCTATATATATATATATATATATATATATATATATATATATATATATATATATATATATATATAGTGCATAATTAATATGGAGGGTTATATTGTCAAAGTTATGCTGTGTGTATGTCAGAACGAAGTCAAATATCCTTCTTAACTTTCCTTCACACTTTACCTAGCTTTAGGACTGGCAGATAATTACTGGCGTGTTTAAAACTTGGCGTTTTCGGCCGTTGTCTCACAGTAAGTGGGATTGATAAAAACAATAAATAAATAAAACTTTACTTTTTTTATTACTATCACATATATGTACAATATTTACAAGTTATTTCTTATTCGAATTTCGCGATGTATGCCAATGTTGATAAACATTTTTTTATTTCATTTGTCTGTTTAAAAACCTCCAAACACTTTGCAATTCTTTCGTCTACTTTTATCTACACCTTGCGCCGTTTTTTTGCTTGTAACTGTAAGTCACATAGTTTCATTAAAAATGAGCTATGGTTGGATTCTGTTTTTAATATTCTTATTAATGCGTATATATTTGGATGTGCGGTCTTTTAACAATCGAATTTAGTCTTTGATTCCACCCTTCAACCGCATTGTTCGTCCTGTGTAAAGTTTCGGAGCAGTTCCATACTTCTTGCTTTATTGTGGGAGCCACTGTTCAACAAAGTAGTCGTAGAATAATGTAAGTTTTTCGTTAATTGGTGTGGTTTCTGGAATTGCTATCCAACCTTCGTCAATACTATCAATTGGTATATATGATAATGCTGCACACATTCGTAGATGTTTTCTGGTTTCACTGTATTCTTTGTAGGCTTGCACTAATCCCAATTCTTGAATTTCTCGCCACCAAGCCTGATTGAAATGGAAGTTACACCCTTGTATGATAACGGTAGGGTAGATTTCTTTTAAAGATATAATAGCTGTTTGCTCAAAATCCACTGATACGCCATGAGGATTCCAGAATGTTGCCTCTTTAATTATTTCAAATAGTTTTCTGTAAGTTGCGCACGATTTATTACATAGAAGAGCAAGAACTATAGGAACAATTTTGTGGATAGTGTACAACTGTTTATATTGTTTGCACAGCTTTTAAGAGCCCCATCCATAAAAAATCGCTTGTGCGACTTTAATGCTTCTTTTGCTTCAGTATTACAAAAAAACCAAAAGCTTATCTTTGTCTTTCAATTTTGAGAGTAGAAAACTTGTTCCGTCCTACAACTGAAGTATGTCTTCTGTAAAATTAATCCCGGTGGTGTCTTTTGGATCCTTCTTAGTGCCTTGTGTTTCTCTTCTTGCTTGGTACAGGCTAGTTTTAGCGTTGTCATATAGAGTGACATTTGACACAAGCTCGTAACCCCTATTTAGGACTGTCTCCATTTCTTCACTGTATATTTTAGCTATCGCTGTGTCCTTAACATACAAAGGATACCAACATAGAAAGTATCCAGGAAACACAAATTGTATTATTACGTCGATTTATGTGTACTAGAAAAAAGAGAATTGAAAAGGAAGACTAAAAAGTAAATTTAAAAGGCATTTATTATTATTACACATATAATTATCGTGAAATGTGGGATGACCGCAAGTCCCACTGCGAAAATAAAATTAACCGCAAGTCCCACTGCATTTAATTAAAAATCTACTTGATCGCAAGTTCGTCGACCGCAACACCCACTAACTCATTAAAAACTCTAAGAAGAGATTACCAGTTAGCGCACGATCAAAAAAATAAGGATCGATAACTTTGCCGCGTATAATGCCAAACCACACGTTTAGCTTCCAGTGGCCTTGGTGCTGCACTTCTCGCATCCAATATGGATTTTCAGCAAACTAATAATGCGTATTATGCATGTTTACTCTACCATTACTATTAAAAGTAGCCTAGTCGGTCCATAGAATTTGTGATCAAAAATTCCTGTTTTCACGAATCATTCCAACATCCATTGACAACAATTTATTCTGTGATCAAAATCATCTTCGTTTAGGTAACGCGCATATAGTAAATGTGTGTCTATTAAAAAGGATATGCTAATGCAATTATTTACCTGTGGTGCTTTAATACGTTTCGAACAGTAGTTCGAGCTATTCCTAAATCTAAAGATAACGCCCTAGTTCGAATGTGTATATTAGATTCTATGTAAGCTAAGACATTAATAATATTTTCTTCCGTCCTTCCGATGCGACGCATTCTAAATCTAGGACGACTATGACGAGAAAGGTATTTGTAAAAGTATTCACAAACCAAATTGACAAGAATTAAACTACGTCTAATAAAAATTTTACGTTTCTTATTCTCTACAATGCTATTTAAAAGTTTGTTTTTTGTTCCCGCGGCCTACTACTAAACATTAATTAGACATTCCAAGACAAAACGCTAGATGGCGGTATTTAAAATTGAAGTAGTGATTGAGTGCGTCTTACTTAAAAGAACGTAAAATGTAATATTTTCTACCTACTATATCTGTGTAAAATTAGTTTAAGGAAGGTAAAAAGTAAGGGATTAATAAGCGGAAATGGAAGCAGCAGTTTTATACACCCGAACAAGATTGAAAAATGTTTGGAATGTGATGGAAGGCAGTTTGAACATTTATCGAGGCATTAAATACCTAACATTTTTGGGTTTAAAATCGGATTTTTGATTTTATTTCAACTTTACAGGGTGAGCCACGTTAAAATTAAACTTTAATTTCGCTATAACTCTAAAACTAATGAAAATATTAAAGTAAATCTTGTATCATCTTTATGGTAAATTTAATTCACTTTTTGATTTTGATATAATAAATACCTACGTCATCGCAATGATAATTTTAAAAAGAGTGTAAAATCGTTGTTTTTGTGTACTTAACACTCCCTAGCGACGGTGATAAACATTAAAAATCACCGTTGGTCCTTAATTCGATTATCAACAACTATCTCTTTAATATGAGACCAACATTAGTTCAATTTGTCTCAGCCAAACCAAACTTCGTTAACTAAAGTGTAGAAAAATCTCTAAAACGAGCAAAGATATCAACTCGCGGTTTTTACGTTTTTCTTGCAAATTTAATCTACTTTTCGAATACGATGTCAAAAATATACCGTGTGGTTTAAATTTGCGGAGTAAAATGAAAAAAACTGATAGAATCACAAATTGCGCCTCTAGCACCTTTATTAGGAACTATTTTGTGGGGTCGGCAATTTAAAATACCTACATTTGTCTTTCAAACAAGCTTTATTTTACTAAAATTGAATAATTTGTTTAGAATTGATTTTAATGATTACACTTTCAGTAGCTTCCCCCACTCTTATTATGGTCAGTACTCCAATAAACTTCAACCAAAACTATGTAGAACTGTCTGGACTTTCTAACGATGTAAGCAAAGGTATATCTTTATATAGGAGTTTTGGGAGAAGTTTAGAATTCTTTAATTTTTAATTGCGCTCCAAAGCGGTGATATGCAGAACTCCAAAATAATTTCCAGCATTTTCTCATGGCCACATTCATAATAAAATTTTTTTTTTCCATTGTCAGATTAACAGGTCTTGAGATACAGCCGCTTATTTGCCCACCCGGTATACATAGAGTAGATATAGATTACTGTACATATAGTTTAAAGCACCTTTATTTTTACTAATACATGTGGTAGTTTCTGCAAGTTTGTTTCAAGTATTGTGTATGTGTTATCGTACAAGTCTTTTAATTTTAAATTAAACTGGCCAATCAGCGCAAAGTATTTATTCTGTTCTTACTTTTTCTCATATCAATCAATTGTTTTCTATTTTCATTTTTCATGTAATATTTGGCATACGATGGTGTCAAAAATTAAATATATTGAAAGGTTTTGAGTTACATTATGTTTTTTTAAATAGGAACCACACGTTATTTTTTGCCCACAGAAAAACCTTTTATGCTTCTCAGCCACTTTAACGCCCGCGAACTGCTTCAGCGCCCTCGGGCGATAAAGTAAATGTCGTTTTTTTTTATTTTCAGAATCCACATTCAGTTAGTAGTTAGATAAAGACAGCGATCACCTATTCTAGTCTTGACTTGCTATGGTAACGCGAATGTATGTATACATGCTATTGTTTTCTCATCATATTGGTCAGAATGACTAATTTCTCTATAACGAATACAAATTGTTTGATAGATACAAGGCGAATTTTGTTATCGAGATATAAGATTCATCCAACTTAAAACAACATTTATAACAAACTGCTCACAGAATATAAAAAGGCAAAATACAATATATGTTTATTAATAAATGATCATTGAAACGATCTTGAATAAAAATTTGTATGTATTTCGGGCGCAAACAGCCTTTATGGACCTTACGATACGGTTCATAAACACCTGTTTTACACCCATATATAAATAACTTTTAATTTATTTTGAAATTTAATAGATACTTCAAAAATTTGCAGAAACCGTTAACACAAATAACGAAGTGCAATCAAAAGGAACTGCGTCATTTTTAAATGAACTAAACTCAGTATTGCTATTATTACAAAAAAAAATTACAGGCGATTTTCGAAAACATTTTCATGTTATCAAGATTGCAATGAAGATAGGTTTTTTTTTCTCGATGCGGGTTTTTCATAGGAAATATTTAAAGAAATAATATTCAATAGATGTTTCATAGATTTGTAGAAATCAATGAATCTGTATGAAATAGAATTAAGCAAATATAATTAAAAGAAATGACTTAATTTAAATAACTAAAGCTCTAACATATTATCATTACAAAAAAAGTTTCGTTAAATTTTCGTTTTGTCAGTGTTAGTTATCTTCAATAAATAGTAAACGAATTGTAGAGTACTTATTTATTACTAAAATGCCATTTGCCAAATGAAAGGTTCGATAGCTAATAGGTAATAAAGATGCACTATCGGCAAGCCAAATATATTTAAACCGTTGCCCTGGACGTCCCAGTAGTGGAAATTTAAAATTATAGAAAATAACTTAAGGAATTATAAATGTCTTATAAAGGTCAGTAGTCAAAAAATGTAATAGAATAGACGCTGAGGAGGAAGAGATAGTTGTTATCGGATATGTAATGTGTAAAGGACAGGTTTCATACAGGGAGTTACAAAATGAAATCGGGGTAGGGCGTAACAAATGTCGGCAAAGCTTAAATTATTCAAAAAATGTATGCCGGTGATTCTGCAAGACGTTTAGAATTGTGTCAGTGGTACGTGGTACGTTTCAGCAGGATGAAGCGCCAGCGCACAATGCACTTATTTGTACCCAATATTTGAACTATCATTTTTACAACCGATTGATTGAAACCTACGGACCTAAGTCGTGGCCAGCTAGGTTTCAGCACGTAACTTCTTCGCACTTTTTTCTGTAGGGGATGAAAAGCGAGATATATGAAAGAGAGCACAACACAATAGAGGAGTATGACAAAGTGTCGAAGCGTTTAGACAAATAAAACTTATCTTTATTGCAAATGCTATAAACTTTACCAGAAAGCGGTGCCTTAAATGTATTTAATTAAATGGAAAAATTTTCGAAATGTTGTAATAATCATGTTAGTAATAAAAATAACGTAGTTCCTTTTATTGCAAGTAATTGTTTTTTGCTTTAACTATCTCTCTTAGTCTTTACATAATTTGATTAAAATATATCAATTACTACAGTATATATTCTGTAACTTTCTAGTTGTTAAAAATAATACTGCGGTGTTACAAGTACTGCCAGCTAAATTAACATCAACAAGAAATCCATTACGTCTTCATTAAGAATGTAGCCATTTTCTTTTCCTTTAATTATTATAGCGAACATAATAAAAAAAAATTGTATTAATATAAATCACGGGGCGTGCTTTAAAATCGTTTGTGAATACACTTACACCATTTAATAATTATAGTTTATTAACGATAAGTGGCTATAATAATATAATTAATTTGGATATCTTGATAGAAGAATAATTTTATTAATCTTGAAGGTTTAATTGTATAATTAAAAAGCAATTAATAAATAAAAGTGAATGTTTCGTAACATTTTGTCTAAGCTTGGGCTTTACCAATTTTTTTAATTTTTTATTGATTTTTGATGTCCGCCCATGTGAGTAAACAGGTCTCCGAAATGCCTTGATCGATTTAGGCAAAATTTGTATACTGGTGTCTTATGCATTGTAGTTGATCAGATCACTGTTCAATATCAATATTCAAGTCCCTGGTCATATCTTATGCAACAAACTTGGACCCAGGTAAAATGTAAAAATTTCTTAATAAATTCGTACTTACTGATTTAGTTTAAAACCATTGCGACATACAGGGTGTGACGCGAAGAGTTTTGATTAAAAGTAATAGCGGATACAGTTATGTTAAAAATCTGAAATTACGAAGCTGTAGGTTTTGGATGACGCTGAGTTCAAATATAATATTATCCTGAATGTGGCGCTTCCGGAAGTAGACGTCAACTTTGTTATTTTAAATGGAACTTAATATTTTTTATTTTATTTTCGAATTCTACATGAAATTCTAGATAAAATTTGTGCACAATGTCCTATACCAAAAATGAAGTATTTTCGAGATATTACGATTTCATTAAATATCTTAGTTAAACACTTAATTATTTCAACATTAGTAAAGGGTAGGCCATGGCTGTCAAAGATTTGATAGTTAGAACGTTAATTGTTTGTTGTTTTGACAGTTTTCTTTACCATTTTGTATTTCATAGTAAATAATGGCAAATGTAGGATTTACTTACTAATGATGATTTTTTAAATCTTATTATTATTTACGGCGAGTGTAATAGAATTGTTGAACGCACTTGCCGTGTTTTTGCAGAAAGATATCCAAATCGACCAAATGTAACTGTTGATATTGTAAGAAGATTGCTTAAAATCTGCCGTCAGTTTGGTCAATTTAAGACACAAAATAAATAAAACTAAACCACTAGTGGATAGTGACATAAACGAAATTAATGTTTTGGGTTATTTTACGGCCTCTCCAAATGCCTTCATTAGAGATTGTGAGAGAGATCTTACTTTGCCGACGAGAACAATCCATCGCATTTTAAAAAAACACAAATGGAAACAATTTTCATATCATTTGGCACAACACTTACAATGGAGGATGAAAACTTCATAAAAAAAGTTATATGGTGTGATGAAGCATTAAAATTTTATGATGAAAATTTAAATTGTACAAGATATTGCCACATTGTAGAAGAAGCCATACGACCGGCGTTACATACTTTAAGAAATGGAGAGGCGGCTTCAGCTTGGTATCAGCAAGATGGAGCAGCTCCTCATAACTTTGGGCCTGTTGCTCAGCATCTTCACGACGTGTTTGATGATAGATGGATTGCCAATCAGGGTCCGTTTCGTTGGCCAGCTGGCTCTCCTGATTTGGCTCCTCTAGATTTTGGTATTTGGGGTTACATTAAAAATCAGGTATTTTCCAAACCTGTTACGACAAAGGAAGATATGATGCAGAGAGTCTTACTTGCTTTTAATTCTTTAACACCCGACCATATTTCCAGAATTACAAGACATAACTTAATGAAAAGGATTCATAAATGTTTAGAAGTAGATGGTGCTAATTTTGAACAATTATTGTAAAACTTTGTTTGTTTAATATTACATTTAGTTATTTTTGTTTGTAAGTTATCTAATTAAATTAATACAAAATACCTAGTCAACGTTTTTAATGGTATTCACAATTAATAATCCTTTCAGGCCATTGGTTACTTTTCAGAATTAATAACTTATGAAAAAATAACAAAATATCACCTTAAATAATAGAAATCATGGCCTACCCTTTACTAATGTTGAAATAATTAAGTGTTGTTATGTTTTAACTAAGATAACGAAATATCTCAAACGTGGTTGGATTTAGGTATAGGGAATAATGATACCAAACTAATTGGCTTAAAAAATAAAAGGGAAAATGTAATAAAATACAGGGTGTTCTATTTCAAGTAAGCTACTTATAAATGATTTAAATTGTGCATGATGGCGGCTAAGTTTAGAACACCCTGTATGAAATATCAATGAGATGGATATATGGAGTTAACGGGCAAGCGCTTGTTGTTTATTGGTTACAATTTCACGTCACTAGCTTCGTTATTAATCGGGATATCGTTATTCAATGTGGACTAGGATTTTTTCAAAATTAAAAAAAATCGAAATATCTCGAAAATACTTCATTTTTAGTATAGGACATTGTGCACAAATTTTATCTAGAATTCGAAAATAAAATAAAAAATACTTGGTTCCATTTAAAATAACAAAGTTGACGTCTACTTCCGGTATAACCGGAAGTGCCAAATTCAGGACAATATTATATTTGAACTCAGCGTCATCCAAAACCTACAGCTTCGTAATTTCAGATTTTTAACATAACTGTATCCGCCATTACTTTTAATCAAAACTCTTCGCGCCACACCCTGTATAGTAGCTTACTATCTATAAAATTTGTTGGATCGGTGCACACGGTCTCCCGTCTAACTTTAATCCTTCGCACGATCTCCCGTCCGTGGAGCAAGTTATATCATAAGGAGGCGCTAATCCCAGACATGAAGTCCCGTCCGGCGGAAAAATGTAATTAACATGTTATATGCTTATCTACTAGCTTCATATTAAAAGTACATTAGGGATTTTTCAATAATGTTTCTAGAAATTCCCAGTATTTGCCATTTTACCTAAACTTCTTAATTACTCATCTTCTTTTTGTATCTAAAGGAGGGGAGAGGTTAGATAATATATCTTACATAAATATTTCTCAATGCCAAATGTCGTTAATTTCTCGATATAATTTTATTAAATGTGGAGCTTATAAGTGGAGTTTTTGTAACACTGACTAGGTTTCATTACTTATGTTTGCATTAAAAAAATGCCTGTTTTGAAAGATTTTCTTTTTTCCATTATATTAGCGTGGTTGTGCACTTTCGCCCTCAATAGTAACATACAAACGGGAGTTAATGAGCGCGATTGAATAATTAAAAATTATGAGGGATTGTAGACTGTGACGTCACTCACCGATTAGACGGGACTTCGAGTGCGCTCTGTTGGATCGCATTTTAGCCACATCATGTTAGAGATATGTGAGTTTAGAAGGTTTGTAATCATTTAGTACTAATCATGCCCAAAAATGTTTGTATGTACTCATTTCGTTGGGAAAATGACTAAACGTATAAGCAAGAGTGAACTTTTGTAGAGTTCAGATGTTGTTTATCATTTCAGTCTAAAGCACTTATATACCAATTTCATTGGGGAACATCCAACATTGTCTGATTGGACAACCTAAAAATTAAAACCGAAACTGAAGCTGAAATAAACTGAAACTAAGGCTGAGATATACTAAATCTGTAACCGAAACCGAAACTGAAATCAAAACCTGGACCAAATCTAAATCTAAACTTTAACAAACTGAAAGTGCGACTAACACTAAAATTGAGACTGACACTGAACGTAAGACTGAGACTAAAACTAAGACTAGGACTAAAACTAAAACCGAAACTAAAATATCTGTATTTGTACCACTAGTCATAAATACGCTATGTCTATGAATCTGTTAAAGACTGTTAAAGACAACCAAGCCATATTGGATTCAAAATATTTTTATAATTAACAAATTTGTTGTTTGAGTTATTACCACTACCTCTATAACGTTATGTAACTACATGCGAAGAAAGTGTTACACTGTTAACCCCAAAGAAGTTTAAAACATATCTCTCACTTGGACTCATAGTTATATAATTAATGATTTCAACTGTTAATATTAACAGTTGTCGTTGACATACCTTTTGATCTATTAAACTGCGTAACTAGCAGAAAAAAAGCTATTCAACTCGAACCTATTGTAAGGAATACCCAGCAATTTGATCCAAAGATTTATATTTATTTTAATTCATAAATGTGTTTTATTATTACTATGCATCTCTAATACGCTATATAACCTTAAAACTGTATAACGAAAAATATGAATAACTATTCAACAGTTACTTGTAAACAATTTAATACTAACTAATAAAAATGATTACGCTATAACTGTATAACTACAAACAAACCAATTGAACATTTAGCTACAAATTACTTTAAGGCATATCGCGTAATAGAATTCAAAATGTTTTATAATTAATAAGAGTTTTCTTTGTTACCACTTGTCATTAACGCACTATAACTATTGAACTGTGCCAATCCAATCAAAAAAACTATTAAACTGTTTACTTAAAACTGTTTTAGGAAATATCTCTCGTTTGGATTAAAAATATAAAACTAACTATAACTATAACTATAACTATAACTATAACTATAACTATAACTATAACTATAACTATAACTATAACTATAACTGTAACTGTAACTAACTGTAACTAACTGTAACTGTAACTATAACTGTAACTGTAACTGTAACTGTAACTATAACTGTAACTGCAACTGTAACTGTAACTGTAACTATAACTATAACTGTAACAACTGCAACTGTAACTATAACTGTAGCTGTAACTGTAACTATAACTGTAACTGTAACTGCAACTGTAACTATAACTGTAGCTGTAACTGTAACTGTAACTGTAACTATAACTGTAACTATGGTTCGTGACCGTGACCGTTACTGTGGCATTGACCGTGGCCGTGACCGTGACCATGAATACGACTACGACTACAACCGTAACCGTAACCACAACTGCAACTGTATTTGTAACTCTATCCGTATAACCATAACCGTAACCATAACCTGCACGAGAACCAGAACTAGAACTAATAAAGCGTGCTAAATACTTACTGCTTAAAGCCATGTTATCTTGGTTATTACCTCAATTGCTATTTCGCCAAACCTTTGGTCAGATTTTGCGTATACGGAGAAGTTTGTCCGTATATAACTTAGCTACCTGTTACCAAACTGACTAGTAAACAATTAGAATTATTTAATGCTAATGTTTCTCTATTATTTACAATTATAATATATAAATATTATAAAATTAATTAATTACAAATATTACATAAATCAAAGCACCACAGTAGGAAATGTACTCCACTCCTCTGGGAGTGTTTTGGGGTGGGGTTGCCTCATCGGTGGCTGGTTCCCAAAGAGAAGACTATTAGTAGCACAATGGAATGGTAAATATTGATTTGGTGAATGTTTTAATCAAAATACAACTTGGACAAATTGCAACTGACTGTCTAATGAAATCACATCGTAATCTTATTTTCTCTCCTTAATTAAATTTTAGAAGACGTATTTCTTTCAATGTTATCAACCCGTTTAGATGTTATTTTTTCTATGGAAATTGTCTGGATCAAAAATTTATTCATAAAATAAAATCGTATAATTCTGTTTATTACAATTTACGTTGTTTTCTAATGATTTTCTTAACGTAGTTAGGATAATTGCACTGATAGGTAAAGCGTTACATTCTTATTTACACTAACTACACAAAGACTAATTAAAGCGTTAAGGAAATTACAATATTGGTGAGAAAACGAAATGGTTTTGGTTTGAGTAGAGAAAAAAAAATACTGTCAATTGATGATTTTGGTAGAAGTGGTTTGAATTAATATATTTTATGTTAACATAATGTTATTTTTTTATCAAGAAAATGCTTATGTTCAATAACGAGTATTTCGCAATCGTCTCTTACGTCATCAGATTTAATCACTATAGTTCCTACTGAAAATACAGGAGATGGCGGGTATTTGAAATTATTGGGATATCACAATTTATTCACAGGTTTCTGGAACACTTAAGGGTTGCGGGTTATCACTATTCATTCACGGGTTATCACTATTCATTGGACGGACTTCACTAGGAAATCTTAATTAAAATAAACTGAAGTGTTCTATGTGCAGTATTTACAATTGGTAATTGTGAAACGTGAATTAAATGTAGTTAAAGCTATCGTGACTTAGAGGTTTTTTATTTTTAAATGGGCCTTTTAAATGCGACACAAGTTTAGTTTCGTTTATAGTAAGACATTTAGGTCAATTACTCCATCCAATTTCACCATCCATTCTACCATCTGCAGAACATTCCACCCAAATACACAAACTCATCAACTTGTTCTACAATCTCATCGTGCTGGTAGAATACGCTTTTTATATTCACTATTAAACACTGCTACCTTTGTTTTGCCCACGTTTACCTTTAGATTCATACTCTTATAGTTTTCATCAATTTACATTATTTAATATACCTTTTCCCTCTTTCACGTACAATAATTCCAACTCTTTTTGCACCATGCATTTCCGTTTCAACCCTTGACCATTTCACAGGACTGTCATCATCCATTTTTACAAAAAAATTTCTGTTTTGGCTCCTCAGAGTAACTCAAGCTGCTTTTCATTCATTACAGTCATAATTTTGTATTATTTTTCCATACATAAGTCTGTTTAAAACATAACCGAACTTTTATCTTTCAACTTACTCATTATTGTCTCCTTCAAAGTACTCCGTCGACTATTCACACACTTCCCAGCGGTGTTTCCACTCTGCAAAAGAGTCCTGGTAAGCTTCTTTCGTAATGTTATTCATTTACTGTCATGAATTTGTTTTAATGTCATCAGTTGTGTCAAAACAGCGTCCTTTCAGCACTGATCTTATTTTAGGAAATAAAAGAAAGCTAGGTCGGGTAAGTAGGGGGGTTGATGCGGACAGTCATTTTATTTTCGGCACAAAACTGGAATCGGGTAAACCGTTCATAACACTGTGTACGACCTAGAGCATCATCTCCGTTAGTCTGCCTCAAAAGTTTTCCCTACTTTCCCGCATAATTTCACGTTGTATCTTTACTCCCGAAAAGCGCACATTGCAAAAATCGCACGAAAGCTGAAACAGCTTCCACTCAGATAACTCGGGAGATTATACGAACACAGTGTTGCCAACCGCACGACTCTACGACACTCCGTCGGCATGCAATTTAAAAAGTTCGGTTATTTTTTTAACAGACCTCGTACCTTTAACGTTTTACGTACCAAGTTGTCATTTCGTATTTATGCGGTCTTCATCAACGGGGCCTTTCTATTTGAACCCTGACCGTCCCTCGTAGGCACGAGATAATCATACTAGCTTCGTAAATAATAATAATAATAAGAAATGTTGAGCAATTGGTGATTCAGTAGGATGAAGTAAACATAAGTCCCTTTGTGTTCTGTTAACCTGGTGTTAATGCTTCTTCCAGTTTTACCAATGTACACTCTACCATAATGGTATGGTACTTCGTAAACAACACTTGTATGTATTGGTATTTGGTCTTTAGCAAAATTCAGAAGACTTCAAATTTTAATACTGCTTTTGTAAGCTACTTTTATATTATGCTTTTGTAATATTTTACCAATTTTATTCGTTGTGTTTGCAAGGAAAGGTAAAATGAAGTGGCACATATATTATTCGTAGGTCTCGTTTGTCTCTGTTGAAATGACTTTTTAATTTGTTGTTTGATAAAGACCTTTTCAAGATGGTTTAATTCATGTTGTAGTTTATCTGGATAACAAATCTTTATTGCGCTGTCGTACACAGTTCGTATTGTACTAAACTTTTGTGCTGGATGATGGTGTGATGAAGCACTAATATAATCAACTGTATGAGTTTCCTTACGATGTACGATGTTTTCTTTCAATAAGATCATCAAGGAATGTAAGACAACTAGTTTTGGTTGATTGAATGAATTATTTAAAGCCTGTTCTTCGAAATGTTCCATAAAATAATTTGCAATGGATGGTGAAATCGGAGATTCCATAGCCACTCCATCTAACCATTGATAATACTTGCCACTAAATAAGAAGAATGATATAGTTAGACCATGTTTAAATAATTTCAATTCAATAAAATGTTCTTAATTCTTTATAAAGGAATCGCTCGAACCAATGAAAGGTCGAAGTACTTACATAATGAGTAGGTTGTTGAATTTATGGAGCTTACAATTGGACGAAGTGGGAATTTGGTTTATGTATTTTTGGGAATCCATAAAATCTTGGTATTGTAGGATTTTGTGGTGTTAATTTCTTAATTATTTCAGCTGGTAGGTTTCATTGTTTTAACACTTTTCTAGTTAATAATTTGAACTTATTATTAGGATTGCATGATACGAGGTCATCCGGAAAGTAATACCCGTTTGGGAGTATAAAAATCTAGTATATATAATTACATATTAACGTTTTATTTGTAAAGAACATACCTTAAACTACTTCTCTACATAGTCACCTAGCATTTTTAGTAACGTGTGTCCAGTTTTTGTATCCCAGCTTCATATTCCTCCGCCGCCAGTGAATTGAGATACGTAGTCACAGCTGCTTTCATCTGTTTATTAGTTTCATATTTCTTTCCTGCCAGGAAGTCCTTGAGTTTTGTAAACAATTGGAACTCTGAATGAGCAAGTCTGGACTATAGAGTGTATGGTTGAAAGTTTCCCATTTTAATTGTTGCACAAGTTGTTGTGTTATGCCAGCCGTATGGGGCCTGGCATTATCGTGGAGGATAATGATGCCACAGACCTCGCCGTCGATTTTGAATCGCCCGACGTAATTTCTTCAATATACATTGGCATTGATCGTGTCTCCACGGGTCACGAAGTCAATGTGCTGTACACCTCGCCGATCCCAGAAAATGGTTGCCATGACTTTCCTGGTAGACATTACCGTTTTGAATTTTTTGGGTTTGTTCGGTGAATGAGCATGGTGCCACTCCATTGATTGTCTTTTACTCTCAGGTGTAACATAACAAACCCATGTTTCGTAGCCAGTGGCTATATGAGTCAAGAAAGAGTCTCGTTCATCAGAATAACGTTTCAAAAACGTCAGTGTTGCAGCCATACGCGTGGTTTTGTGTTCATCGGTAAGCATACGAGGGACCCACCTTGCACAAATTTTCGCATAATGCATCAATTGTAACGTGCCGATCTTTCTTAACGAATTTGTCAATTCAACTTCTGCAGTTGGTCTGTAATGACTGACGGCCGTCCCAAACGATCGTCATCATGGGTGTTCTCTCTTCCCAAGTTGAAATTACGACACTAGCGCCTGTCTCCATACACCTCCTTCAATTGCCTATGAATATCGCAAGGTCGCACATTTCTTGTATTGAGAAATGTAATCACAGCTACACAACTTGCGGCATTCTTTATTTTCTTGAACATTATGAACACTCACAGAAACAACACAGTCAATACCAGCGAGATGTATCGCTGCACACAGACAACTGAAATACAACTGAACAAGTTAGTACTTGTCCGGCGGCTACTGTATTCGCCAGCGCTCCGCACGACACAAACGGGTACTACTTTCCGGATGACCTTCGTAGTTTAGTGTAAGCAGAATGGTTTAGTAAACTATTAGCTTTGTTTATGTAGTCAGTTTTATCCATTAAAACAGTAGCTCGTCCTTTATCTGTTGGTAAAATTATGATGTCTTTGTTATTACGCAATTCTGTTAACGCTTGGTAATCAGGATAAGTTCAATTTTTTTGACGTTGTGTTCTACGTACTATTCTTTAGTTTAAAATCTAATTTCGGCTGCTTCGGGAACTGGAAAATGGCCAATGCTCGTTTCAACATTGGAGATGGTTTCTTCAACAGAAAGTTTGGAAGGACCCACACTAAAATCCGGCCCTTTAGACAAATCAGAGCGAGCAATATCGGATGAATTACAAGAACTAAGATTATCTACAAGATTATGAGATGCATTGAGAACACTATTGAATTCATTGGCAGGTTAACATTAACCCCAGATGATTTGTGAATTAGTTTTGACGTGGACTACTTTTTCACAAAATTACGAATAAATGACACATTACAACTATTAGAACGGAATTTCAAACAAGAGATCAAATTATTTAAACACTGCCCCACTACATCATTCTTCTTATTTATTGGTGAGTGTTATCGATAGTTAGATGGAGTGGATATGGGATCTCCAGTTTCACAACGATTGCAAATTAATTTAGGGAACATCTCGAACAACAGGCTCTAAATAATGCACCTAGGAAACCAGAACTTTGGCTTAGGTATGTTGATCTAGCCTTTTGGGGAAAATAAATTAATGGTGTTTCTAAACCATTTGAACAATCAGCATACAAACATTAAATTTTATTAGGATACGAACTTTGTACAACCGTGCCACAAAAATTTGTCATCCAGATAAACTACAACATGTCTTAAACCATGTTGTAAAAGTCTTCATAAATAATGGCTGCAATAAAGAAATTAGAAAGTCATTTCATCCGAGGCAAACGACATCTACGGGTGATAAACGTACAACTTGAAACAAGTTTACCATTTTACCTTTCCCGACAAACACAACGAATAAGATTGGTGACATATTACAAAAGCATAATATAAAAGTAGCTTACAAAAGCAGTATTAAATACCAAATACCATTACATACGTGTGGTATTTACGAAGTACCACGTTCTTGAGGCAAACTTTACATAGGTGAAACTGGAAAAAGCAGGTTAACAGAACACAAAGGGCACTTACCTTTACTTCATCCTACTAAATCAGCAATTGCTGAACATGTCTTAAACACTTTGCACAATATAAAATTTTAAAACACAATAATACTGGCTAACGATAGGAATTGGTGTACTAAAATATACATAGCTGCGTAAAACATCAGAACTACGCAATCGATAGATCGTCAGACAGAACTAGAAGAAGAACAGGAACAAATAACATGGGATATTCTAGGCATCTGCGAAACCAGGTTACCAGCACAAAAATGTACAACACTAAAATCAGGACACATACCAAAATGATAAGGACATAAACTACCATATAGGAGGTGTTGCGATCCTAATAAATAAAAATATAAAACATTTAGTAACAAAAATGACATCGATATCACCTAGAGTCATATATATCATTCTAAAATTATCCAATAGGTATAGACTCCAGGTAATACAAGTATATGCCCCTACAAGTTTATCAGCAAACGACGAGACAGAACAACTTTATGAAGATATCTCACTAGCCCGTAGATCCGAAAAAGCGTATTACACAATAATAATGGGCGACTTTAACGCCAAAGTGGGAAAACTCAATGAAGACAATATTCCAAACAGAGGAAACTTTGGATTGGGCATATCTAACGAACGGGGGAATATGCTAATGAACTACCTACAAAACGAAGGTATGTATTGTATGAACACCTTTTTCAAAAAAAAACCTCAGAGAAGATGGACGTGGAGAAGCCCTGATTCACGAACAAAAAACGAAATGGACTACAGCAACAGAAAATATATTATCAAAGACATATCAGTATTAAACCAGTTCGATATGGGCTGCGATCACAGACTTGTTAGAGCAAAAATAGAAATAAACATGAAAATAGAAAGAAATTAACTTATGAGACCAAACCAAAAGACAGTAACCAAAAAGATATGCTCAAAAAAAACACTCGAAATTAAGCAAAAACACTCAAGAAATGATAGAAAAAAGAAGAATTCTGTATTATAAGTGTTTTGTGAATTGTGTATACAACCTACCATGCGAATGCGGCAGAGCATACATAGAAGAGAGCAGTAGACCACTCAAAGTGAGAACGCAGGAACATAAGAACAATGTCCGCAAGGGCGAAACAGAAAGATCAAGAATCGCCGAACATGTCTGGAATGAAAACCACCGCATCCAATGGGATAACATACAGATAGTGGCAAAGGACGAGAACACAACTCGTCGGAAACTCGAGGAAGCCACATACATCGCACTAGCAGAAAATCGAATAAGCCAAGCTAGTGTAGAAATGAAACCCATGTGGATTCCAATAATGCGCGAAGAGCTTAAGCGCAATACGCCTGCGCAATAAACTTCTGCGCAACCACGAAAAAGTTTAATATATAAGTTCTAACAAATATATATTGGATTACTCAGTGGCTCAGTAGTAAAGGTGTCAGACTAGTAAGTTCGAATCTGAGAGTAGTCAAGTGCTTGGGAAAAAAATTATATATAATATATGAATTCGACTCAAGTGCGAAAACAGTCCTTCTCAGGACTAAGCCTGATGACGGAAGCAGAGTCCGCTTCCGAAATGTCGCTCTCAAAAAGCATAAACTGTGGAAATAGGCCGATCAACTCCACTAAAAAGAAGAAGTATGAATAAAGTTTCTAAAGAATATTTAGGGATGAACAAAAGTATCCGTAAGGAAATTAGTAAGGACATAAGGAAGTGTAACACAGAAAAAGCAGGAAAGTATTAAAAAAAAGACAGAACACATGGGAAAACGACAATACATCACCTAAAAAATAGCGAAGGTGAAATAAAACAATATAACAAAGAACTTTTCGACATCGTTCAGAATCTGTACTGTTCTAAAAATCTACCAACCCCAAATGCAAAGTTACGAAATGTAAGAAACGTAGGGTCAAAGGAGATCCCCGACATCACCTTAAACGAAATCGAATATGCTTTGTCGCACATGAAAAATTGACGTGCCCCGGGGGAGGATGGTATTACTGCCGAAATGCTAAAACTGGGAGGTAATGCAACGCTAAACCCAATTAAGATTTTACTGAACAAATGCCTAACCGACGGTAAAATACCTACTACATGGGAAAATGCGCAGGTTATCCTGCTTCACAAAAAAGGAGACAAAGAAAATTTGGGGAACTATAGACCCATCAGTCTTTTGCCACAGCCTTATAAATTATTTACAAAGATTATTACCAACAGGCTTACAAATAAATTGGACGGGTATCAACCACCGGAGCAAGCCGGGTTTCGAAAAGGATATGGTACGGCTGATCATATACAAGCTGTGCGTTTTCTAATAGAGAAATGCACAAAATATAACGTTACGCTCCATTTTGCCTTTGTGGATTACAGCAAGGCATTCGACTCAGTAGAATATTGGGCAGTATTCTCAGCAATGGAAAAAGCAGGGATGGACTCAAGATACAGAAATCTACTGAAAAACATTTACGACGCGTCTACATTTCTAGTTAAAATTACCGATAGCCTAACAACAAATAAAATACAGACTGCACGAGGTGTGACACAAAGATACACTATCTCTCGAAAGCTCTTTACTATGGTCCTAGAAGAAGTTTTCAAAGAACTGATTTGGGAAAAAAGGGATTAAAGATAGATGGAAGATACCTTCACCATCTCCGTTTCGCAGACGACATTGTTTTGATTAATGGAGATCTAGATGAGTTACAGAGTATGTTATCGGAACTCAAACGGGCATCAGAAAGGATAGGTCTTATGATAAACATGGGAAAGACTAATGTCATGACTAAAGAATATCGAACCACACTAGACCACCAAGACCTAGAAAAAGGCGAGGACATACAATCAAGTTAGGAAAGGAAAATCAGACAGCCGAAGTAAACAGAAGAACTCGAATGATATGGGCAGCAACTGGGAAACTAGGATTTGTGCTGAAAGACCGGAATATCCCTATTAACTTAAAAAGGAAGTGTCAACTCGGCAAATAAACTCAGAACCATCCAAAGAGCTATTGAGCGTATCATGCTGGGACTAAGTCTCAGAGACCATGTCAGAAATGACGAAATTAGAATACGAACGAAGTGTGAAGACGTCATAGAAAGAATAACGAGATCAAAATGGGGTTGGGCAGGACATGTGGCGAGACAGGAGACGACACGATGGACAAAACATATTTTGCAATGGTGACCAAGATTACACAAACGCAGTCTAGGATGACCACAAAGACGATGGACGGACGACATTACAGGAGGAGCCGGAAAAAAACTGGCAACGTGTAGGAAAAGTCGAGAAGGAATGGAAAAAGAAAGGGGATGCCTATATCCAGGAGTGCATAAGAAAGGGCTGTTAAAGAAGATAGAAGGAAGATTCGAGAAGCCATTGAAATTCTGAAACAGCCTATCAACCTGAACAAGGATCATGGCTATGAACTGTCCGATACCTGGGTGTCTATTTTCAAGAACTGAAAGTTTTACAGCCCACAACAGTGATTTAATTTTAATTCTCTAGTTACCTTATTAATATTTGTCACCTTCATATTACGCCCGACGAAGGACAGGGTTTCTGTCTGAAAGCTTGACAAAAAATAAATAAATGGGTTACACCATTTTTTCCTAAATAAGTGTTATTTAACATGTTAAACATATTAACTTAGTTTTATTATAATTTTTGATAAATGACCGACATTGTGCATTACAGTGAATTCTTTTTAACTAATTTAAAGGCACTTCACGTATTTATATTAGTAAAAGACTAATAGTACATTGTTCACATACTTTTAGAACATTCTGGGTTGTAATAACTATATACAATTTCCTCTTTAATTAAAAAATGAAGATTTTTGAAACTTTGGATTACACTATGGCGTCATTATAAACTGCTATCAGTAAAAATGATAATAAAACAGTAATATTTTTAACAGTAACACAAATATATTCTGTAACATCTCTGTGTGTTGAAGTGTGTTGAAGGAAGGAATTGAATTTCAAATAATTTAATGCCCAATAACGCGTAATTTGCGTTGTAAGTACCACTTTGTGCACAAATTCATTTTTACTGTTTACTTACGATGGCAGGTGATAGGAAATGACTGATTGTAAGTTAATCACGTTACTTTTAGTTCTCAATCGAAAGTGGTCAAGTGTCCACTTGATCTGACAGGTCCTACTTACGTCTCTCTTCAAATTGAGATGTGTAATTATTAGCACACTTCTAACATCAAAATGTAGCCGTTTAATTTTTTCACAAGACTAAATCTACAGACGAGTCGCTACTGAGTTACAAACAAAAAATTCTGACAAAGGAATTCTTAATTATTAAGAAAATTGTATAATAATAGTGTTCTTCGTGAGAAATTTCCAACATCGGTCAAAGAATTCTTGAATTTAGATGAGAAAGGAAGCCACAAAGTTCGTTTAATATACTTCTAGTTCCTGACCGTTTTTATATTACGTATACCTACCTGAAAGAGAAACCTGCTGTTATATACAATGATGACCTAATAACCATTCGCCAGGTTATTCGTGGTCAAGTTAAGACCAGTTAAACCTTTCAACATAATCTGTAATGGACCATGAATTTCAATTTAAAGAACTCAACACTTTTTGTATTACTTAAACGAAACATTACGAAAATATGCGGAAGGTTATTGTAAAACTATCCCTTACGAGTTCATTATTAGTTTGCTAATGTACACGTTTATACACGTATATACCCTACCTTCTTTATTCACATAACCTTCCCCACAGGGGGTTGTAACCATACATCCTATTTAGCAAAAGCAGCAGCTGTTTATTATGCTTTCAGTGGCGTGTCGTCTAGCATTACCCTTTCAAAATTCCTTTTTTTATAATCGTTATATTGTCTGAACAAATTTTCTCTCCCCCATCATAACTCTTAGATATATTAATTAACGTTCCATTTCTTAATGATTAAATTTTTGCAATTGTAAATGATTTTTAGGATAAAATTAGATTTGAAAAGTCAATAGAGGGTAGGTTTACTAAGAGTTGTAGCTGAAATTAGGGGGTGTTATAACACCTAAGCATTTTGTGACTCACCATAACCGTTATGGGAGGATATATACACAACCCTCATTTCGGTTTCCGCATTAACTAAAGCTATAATATGTATCCTTAGATTAAATCTTTTTTTTTTCTTAATTAGGGATATTTGTTTATATTTTATTGATGTTGATTTCGTTGTTGTGAAATGTAAATTACATTAATAAAGGAATGTGAATGCATTATTTTTTTGTTAAACAGAAATAGGGGTTATAACGCGAATACTTCAAAACTGACAGAAAAGCCGAGTTAACGATGTCGACGAGGGGTTCGTTTCGTTATATGGATTTACTTATGGAATTGGATTGCTGTAAGGGGAAGAAAAAACTTATATTTCAATTTTTTTTTAATGTTGCATTCTTTAAAAAATCATTATGTTTATTGTTGAATGAAGAGATTTTTTCTTGTTTGATGTACAGATGTACAAAATTATGTACCTAATTTTAGAACTCTAATTTCAAAACACCAACACGATGGAGGTTTGTAAAGTTTAAAATACTTTCTGCAAGTCTTAACACATTAAATCCTTTTAATGAGCGTGTATAAGTTATCTAACAATGGACGCAAACATAATCACATAAATATCAAATTTATACATGTAGGTACACCTTTTATATGAGCATGAGAATGTTTTTATACACTCGTATTAAACGAAATTAAATTCTAGATATACACTCACTTTCAAATGAAATGCACCATCGCTTAAGTCACGCTTCAATTGTGAACTTTTGCTAAAAATAACACTTTAAATTAATACGAGGGTCATACTGAATTTACTGAGATTATGAAATGTAGTAGACTGTGAAAACAAATCATACAGTGTTTAGAATCTGCCGTTTGAAATTTTGCTGTTAAAGGTACGTTTGTTATACAGGGTGGGTGTCTACTGCATGGACGGAGGATTTCTCCTTAACTATTAGAGATATCAAAACCAATTTTGGTGTGATAATATACGATCATTGGACCTACATTTTAAAAATATTTAGGTATATACAGTGTGATTGACAAAAATATGCCAACCCTAACCTGTGTTTTTTACATGGAACACCCTGTATATTTTTACATTTTTGGATTCACTGTTACATTTAGAATAAAAGTATAGAAATTTCTGTATCACTAACCGTTCTGCAGATATCGTCACTTTAGTACCAAAATAGAGTTAACTGTGGAACCACGATGCGAGCGTTATCACCACGATTTTGTAAACCTGTTTATACCAGATGAGAAATTTTTCGAAAACATGTAAAACTATACAGAATGATTAACTTACGCGAAATGTAATTTTTTTCAATTTTTTCAAGTGTATCACCCTGTATATTTTTCACATTTCGATTCCCTGTGAAAAGTAGATACTAATTGACAATAGGTTTCATAGCTGACATACGGGACGCTTCTTGAGATATTGACGCTTTTACGTAAAAATATTCTAAAATGCAAATTTCCTATAACAATAGAATTCAAAAAAACAAATCAGGTAGGCTAGCCCCTCGTAATAAAGAGGAACAATTGCATCTATTGTTTTGACGTTTGTATAATCATTAAAATATTGTTCCATTAGTTTGTGTGTTTTTGGATTGTCGTTTTGTCAATTTTTGTATAAAATGAATTTTTCCAAAGAAGAAATGGTCGATGTGATCTTTATTTACAACGTAGCTTAAAGAAATTCTTTGCTGGCTACCCGTTTGTACTGTGAAGGATGCCCAGAGAGAAGATCCGCGAAAAGAACCATTTATGAATGTAGCTGAGAGATTTATAAAGTCTGGAAGTGTGTGTTATTCGAAGCGCGCAAAAACAAGCCCAAATGAAGAAATTGAGTTTCAAGTTGTGGCATCTCTTATAGAAAACCCGCAAATTAGTACCAGAGAATTAAGTACATACCTAGACCTAAATAGAAATACAGTTCGCAGCATTATTAAAAAAAAAAGAAATTGCATCCTTATCATATCGATCAACATTTAAGTGAAATAGATTTTCACTTCAACATTCTAGTTACAGATGAGGGAACTTTTCACAATAATGGCAATATTAATACACATAGCTATCATCACTATTCAGATACCAATCCACACATCTTAAAAGTTGTTGATCACCAGCATCGATAGTCAGTTAATGTATGTGGTGGTAAAATCAATTTTAATGTGGTTGGTCCTTTTTTCTTTGATGGGAGTCTTACTGAAGAAAGATATTTACAGTTTTTGGAAAATGATTTACCCTAGCTTTTGGAAAATATCGAGGTAGATAATATTCGTACGATGTAGTTTCAACTGGATGGTCCCCCTCCACACTATGCAATCAACGTTAGGCAATATCTCAATAGAAATTATGCGATGAGGTGGATATGACGAGGTGGTGCAAAACTGGCCAGCCAGATCACCGGATCCTACGCCTCTTGATTTCTTCCTTTGGGGCTACGTTAAAGAAAACATTTACCAACATCCTCCCACTACAAGCGAAGATATTAAAAATAGAATTAGAGCTGCGTTTCAATCCATTTCGCCTCTAATGGTGTTGCGAGTGAATCTTTCGTTTACCGAGCGAATTGCAAAGTGTTTGGCTAGGCGTGGTCAGCATTTTGAACATTTAATTTGAATTTATGGTTTTATTCGTTTATGTTTACTTGTTCAACTTATTTTTAGGTGTAGAGAATTATTTTATTGTTTAGTTGTTAATTAAGTTTTCCTATCAGTTAATTTGCCATTCGTATTTTCTTATTTGCTCTGGATTTTGTTTTATTTGTTCTTCTGTATGTCAATATTTTCTAATAATGCGTCAATATCTCAAGAAGGGTCCATCTTATGGCTATGAAACCTTTATCAATTAGTGTTCACGGGGAATCGAAAGGTGAAAAAATATACAGGGTGTTGCATTGAGAAAAATTACATTTCGCGTAAGATAATCATTCTGTATAGTTTTACATGTTTTCGAAAAATTTCACAGTTTGTTAGTAGTTAATAGTCGGTGGTATAAACAAATTTACAAAATCGTGGTGACAACGCTCGCATAGTGGTTCCAAAGTTAATCTATTTTGGTACTAAAGTGACGATATCTGTAGAACGGTTAGTGATACAGATACAAATTTCTATACTTTTATTCTAAATGTAACAGTGAATCTAAAAATTCAAACATATACAGGGTGTTCCATTTAAAAAACACAGGTTTGGGTTGGCATCTTTTGACAATCACCATGTATATATCTAAATATTTTTAGAATGTAGGTCCAATGATCGTATATTACAACAACAAAATGGTTTTGGTATCTCTAATAGTTAAGGAGCAATCCTCCGTCCACGCAGTAGACACCCACCCTGTATACTCTCTTCCACAGGCCCGCGCCGTCCATCTGGGCAACTTGTGCGTTGCACAAGGGTGTCGTGGATGCAATGCTCCGCTCATTTGAAAACGAAAATAATAGTAATTCTTTAATTAAAAATTATTATTAATTTTGCGATATTGCAGGCTCATATTCCATTAATATAAGTAATTTGATTGTAATCTCATTGTTTTTAGAATTTACATCAGTTCTACATACATAAAGACAAAATTTACATCGATTGGGGCTTGAATCTCGATAGCACAGTTGGTAGCGCGGTACTCTAACAAAGTACAGGTCGTAGGTTCAAATCCTACCCGAGGTAAACTTTTTATTTATGTATTTAATAAAATTCATAATAATTTTTAATTACATATTTACCTTTGAACTTAATCGTTCATAACAAAATCTTATAATAAATTAATAACAATTATTAATTATTTTACAATAATTACAGTTTTCTGCGTACAATTTCAGCGAGTTTTATTTGTTCAAAAAAATAATAAACATAGATAAATCATTATTTATTCATAATAAAGGCTTAGTCATTTATCATGTTGCGTTTCAACTTGTATTTTAACGATTCTACAATTATTCGTGCTGTAACTTGCATTCTGTGATTTGTATTTCCACCTCCTACATAAAAAAAGTTTACTTGATAGATTTGTTTTATATTTACAGGGAGGTATAAGTACCCGTGTTTGGCGACAGATGGCGCTTTGTGTGAAAATCTGCATTACCAACTGTGGGTACTATTCTTAAGTTCACGTCTGTTAAAATTTTAGCGACATTCGTCGAGTGCTTTAGTTTTTATAGCTGTTGAAAGTGAGTTAGCGTAGGTACTTTTGCAATAATGGAAAAGAACAATACCGGTCAGTGATTAGACTTCCCGTTGAGGTCACTACGGATGAAATGATTAATAAAGTGCATGATATCGTGTTAATAGACCGCCGGATGAAGATAAGAGAGATTGCTGAGATGGTAAGCATCTCAATTAAACGTGTACAAAATATCCTGCACGCCAAATTGGGTATGAGAAAGCTATAGGCTGTTGACGATTGATCAGAAACGGAACCGCGTGACAACTTCAACGCAATGTTTGGACAAGTTTAAGCGTAATCCGAGTGAGTTTCTGCGGTGTTGTGTGACCGTTGATGAGAGGTGGATCCATCACTACATGCCGGAAACCACAAGTTAGTCAGCACAGTGGGTTTCTGCCGGCGAACGTGCACCAAAGAAAGCAAAGACGATTCCATCAGCCGGAAAAGTTCTAGCGACGATTTTTTGGAATTCGCAAGGCGTCATCGTAATCGATTATTTGGAGAAGGGAAGAACCATAACGGGTCAGTATTGTGCCAATTTATTGGACCGATTCGACGCTGAAGTAATGAGTAAAAGGCCACACCTAGCGAAAAAAAAATCATTTTCCATCATGACAACGCCCCGGCTCACTCATCGGCAATTGCGACAGCAAAACTCGTTAAGTTACGGTACGAAGTGTTGCCCCATCCACCATATTCGCCAGATTTGGCCCTCTGCGAATTTTTTCTTTTTCCAAACATGAATAAATAGCTTGGTGGTCATTGCGGAAACAGGCGTATTTTGCAGAGTTTGAAAAATCTTATTATTTGGATGGGTTAAAAAAGAACATTGTTGGATCAAGTGTATAGAGCTACAAGGCGATTATGTCGAAAAATAAATATACTAAATATAAACCAATTGCCTTGTTTTCGTGAACACAGATATTTATCATACCACCCTCGTATTATTTTATCATACCGTTTGATAAATAGTTAAGAAGAAATAATTTTAATAGTGATATTTATTTACCTAGTAAATTTTATGTTCATTTAATCGCTTAGTACTTAGTTATTAGTTCGAATTGATTACTTAAAAGCTTCTATCAAAGGTAAGTTAACTAAGTTTCGTAATCAATTTGGTGGAAAAGTAACTGTTTATAATTAATTTTTTTTCAAGTTTAAGCTCTAAACATTTTTAATTGTTACCGTCTTGTTTTATAGAAACTACTTTAAAATTTAAACTGTTTTCTTTTTTATAAATTTTCACGATCGAATTATTTTTGCAATTAATAAAATATGAAGCGAATTGATTTGGATTTATATACAGTGTGTCCAAAATTGGTCTGTGCAGTATTGACATCTTGGAAACTATAAGAGATCGAAAGACGGTTAAATGCAGAAAGTTTTAGAGAATTTTGAGCCCACTAAAATGCCATTCTGAAATCAAGGCTATCTCAAATATTTTTCAAAATATTCGAAAAGAACTGAAAATCGACAATTTTTATTTTTAGCTATATCTCTTTTATTTGAACAGATATAAAAAAATAATTACACTTTGCCATTGCCACTTTTTATCCGCTATTGATTGATGACAGAAAAAAATTAATCCGACGTTTCGTCGATTAGAGACCATCATCAACTTTATTATTTCATATGGGGCGGAAATTAGCTAATGGTATAAAATGATTCCTTTTTTTATTCTAAATCCAACGATGTATAACACTTAATGATAATTCGACGTTTCGACCCTCATCTTGACATTTTCAAATATTTCTTTTTTTTATGAAACATTTTTGAAAAAAAACTACCAAAGCAATTTATTCTGCAAATGTACATTTATTTCAACTCATAATTCATAATAGAACGTATCGACTAATCAAAAGCATCATCAAGCAATCTCTTATGAACAATAGATAACTATTTATTACGATATCGAAAAAGCTTTTCCAAACCTTGTCTTAAACAATGACAGATAAATAACTCTTTTATTAAGTTTAAATTTAAGTAAACACCTAACAATACATTTACTTCAAGAGAAGTATTTAAAAAAATATGAAAAATCCTATTAAAACACTTAAAAATTAACTACAGCTAAATAATGAATTCGATTATTGTAAATTTTTGTTAGTAGGCTTTGATAAAATTAAAACAATTATTGCATCATCAAGTAATCTCTTATGAATAGTAGCTACCTATTCGTAGATAACTATTTATTACGATATCGAAAAAGCCTTTCCAAAACTTATCTTAAAAATACTCAAACGTTTACTTGGTATTCATAAATAAATTGTGCAAGCAAAGGAGTGAAAATAGTGGGGAGTATTCAAAAAACACATAGTAGTTATTAGGGTATTATGTTAAATGTTACTCATTTAAACCATAAAATTATGACTAAAAAGTAATTAAAAGACATTTTTAGCAATGAATTTTACAACGCCGCAATATCAAATAATTTTATAGTGTTTTATATTAGTATTAAATGTATTTTACAGGGTAATTATAAAAGCGACATTAGTTCTACATACTATTATTCAAAATGTCGACCATTTTGTTCTATGCACTTTTCGCATTCTTTTGCGACAGTTCTGGTTACTCGACGTATTGTGTTACGGTTAATATTTTCAATTATATTAATAATTCGATGTTCCAGAACTTTCCTAGTTTTCTAGGGGATCAAATTCATACCCCTCATTTTTGACATATCGCCATAAATAAAAGTCTAATGGGGTAAGGTCCGAAGACCTAGCAGGATAATGCACAGGACCACCGTTGGATATTATTCTTTCACCAAAAATCTCCCGTAAACATGCTCGGACTTCCCCTGAATTATGTGCAGGGCATCCATCTTGTTGAAACCACAAATTATTAAATTCATCAGCGGGAACAGCTTCACGAATGGATGGAATGATTGGTTTTGCAACATTAAAAGGTATTTGTTGCCCTGTTAACGTGTGGTCATAAATAAATGGAGCAATCACACGATTTTTTTTATTGAAGTTGGTAAAACGTGTTTCATCTGTCCATACAACCAAAAAAAATCAGGATTTCCTTGACATTTACGATAGTACAAATTACAAAATTTGATTCTCCTGTCAAAGCCTTCTTACCTTCTTACGGGCCTTGTACAATTGTTGGCTTGTAAAGATGATATTTAACAACTTTCAATACATTATGTACAGTGGATGTTGGAATCTGAAACTCCGTGCCACAATTTCGTACTGAAGATTTCGAATTTTCGTCAAAATATTCCAAAATGGTTCCGTTACGATTCTTATTATCGATCGCATACTTTTTTGAGCGTGGTTTTTCAAAACTTCAAAATTCTATTAAATTTCTTACTACATTATTAAATGATTTCTGCCGGGTTGTGTTCTTTCGGGGTACATTTGAAAATAGTCATCACTAGCTCTGGTAGCATTTCTTTCATTTTTGATATAGCACACTAATATATCAAAATTTTCTTCGTTAGAATAATTTAACGCCATTTTCAAACAATGTTCATTAAAATGTGAGAAACTATTGTAGTCTTTTGACAGATAACATAATTGTTATACAATAATTGTTTTAAACTCGTCAAAGCCTACTACCAGAAATTTACAATAACCGAATTCATTATTTAGCTGTAGTTAATTCGTAAGTGTTTTAATAGGATTTTTCACATTTTTCTAAACGTTTTCACTTGAAGTAAATGTATTGTTAGGTGTTTACTTAAATTTAAACTTAATAAAATAGTTATTTATCTGTCATTGGCAAGGTTTGGAAAGGTTTTTTCGATATCGTAATAAATAGTTATCTATGAATAGATAGCTACTGTTCATAAAAGATTACTTGATGATGCTTTTGATGAGTCGAAACGTCCTATTATGAATTATGAGTTGAAATAAATGTACATTTGCGGAATAAATTGCTTTGGTAGCTTTTTTTTCAAAATGTTTCTTAAAAAATATTTGAAAATGTCAAGAATAAGGGTAAACAATTTTAACAGATATTACTACTGGCGAAGATAACTGTAAGTGTTATCGAAACGTTTAGGATGTATAATTTAAATTACACCATTAAAACCCAAAAAGATAAGTGTTTTATTATGTGTGATAATGGCGAAAGTTTACATTTTCATATTTCTGACACGTATTTTACTAGAATTTTTAATGTTGCAAATTCTGCGAAAACTATAAAATTAAGTTACGATAATGGGTTTCATGAAAAGTAAGTTACATTTACAGAATTTGAAGCAATGGACAGATCTATTAAATCGAATGAAAAGAATAAAACTGTAGATATGAAAAAATAATGGCAACTTTTTGAAATGTGTCGAAATGATCGCAAAATTCGATCTTATAATGTCTGAACATGTCAACCGGTCGCAAATAAAAGCGCACAGAAATATGCCTCATTATCTTGGGGACAAAATCCAAAACGAAGTTATAACTTTATTAGGAAGTAACGTTAGATCTAAAATTTTAAACGTGGCGAAAAAAGCTAAATATGTTTCTATCATCCTCAACTGTACACCCGATGTCAGCGACCAAGAACAGATTTCAGTATGTTTCAGATTCGTCAATTTAAACGATTCGGGAACTGGTATTGATGAACAACTAACTAACTAACTAACTTTTTGTTCTGTTACTGATGTTACCGGTGAACGTTTAACAAATTTTTGTTATCGACGTTAGAAATTATTATGGATTAGATATTTTAATTTCCGCGCCAAGGCTACAACAACGAGGCAAGGATGAAGGGTATGCATAGTGGTTTACAAAAGAAAATTTAAATAGCAATCCAAGAACGTTTTTGTACCCTGTTGTAACCATAGTTTGAAGGTCATTAACGATGGCGCAAAGTCAAGTATATTATTTGTACATTTTTTATCTGTAGTTCAAGAACTTTATAACTTTTCTCTGCTTCAACCCATTGATCGGCGATTTTGAAAAACAAATATCAAATTTGATTTTAAAGCCGTTGTCAGATACCAGATGGTCGAGCCGAATTGATGCTATAACACATTTAAGGTATCAACTAGGCGAAATATACGATTCTCGTGTGAGATGATATTGCTGCAAAGAATGTAGCCATGACACTTGCTAAAAAGTTAAAAAATTTGAATTTGTATGCATGATGATTTTATGGTTTAACATATTAAGAAAGTATCCAAAATTTTATAAACTCAAAATTTTGATATTATGCTAACGTATGCTGGTTTAAGTAATTTAATTTATTTTTAAGAAACTGTCGTTCAGGCAACAGATTTATTAGAAGAAGCCAGGAAAGTTGCGATTTTATTAGATATGGATCCAAAATTTAAAGATGAAGGCGTTTTAACACCTCGAAAAGTTACAAAACAATTTAGTTACGAAGGTGACGATGAACCAATACAAAATGAAGAATTAAAATTTAAAGTACATTGTTTTTATAATTTTATAGGAAAGGAAGGGCCACGTATTTCATTCCTCCCAAGGGGAGGGCGGGCTGTTCGAGCTTTCCTAGCTCCTTCAGCCACAATCACGGATTCCCAGCATACATCCGAAGGAACGGTGTTAGGGTTGTGAGGGGAAAATACTACCCCAGCATCGCCTAAGCAGCCGCACATGGTGTGCATATACGCAGTGACCATGTCGCTACATGTGTATGAGGAAAACCCCTGAAAAACCTCATAAAAGGTAGACGGTAACGGGAATCGAACCCATTACCTCCCGAATGCTAAGCAGGTTGTGTTACCACTACACTACTAGCTCGGTAAAATTTGATAGATACAATATCTTGTAACGATAGATTCGAACTGTTATCTGCCCATGCGGCAATTTTCAAGTTTTATGGAATGTTTCGGAATTTAACAGTCACTAGAGTTTTGTACAAAACTTGAGGGTATATTAAGTGATAAAAATCGAAATGAATTTGATATAAATGGGATAGAACTTATGTAAGAATTGCAGTTTTGCAGAATTTTGATAAAAGTGTCACTTATTCGCCAATTTCTACCTTAAATTACATTGTAACCAATAATTTACATTATTCTTACCCAAACATTTTTGGTGCATTACGAATTGTATTGACAATTCCAGTTTCCATAGCCAGAGCGGATAGATCGTTTTCCAAATTAAAATCATTAAAAATTATTTACGTTCTGCTATGGTACAAGAACTATTGAAAATCTTGCCACCATTTGAATCGAGTCTGCTTTAATTCAAGAGTTAGACATTGAACTGTTAATACAACAGTTTTGAAAAAACAAAGCTGTTTTGTTAAAACATGTTTAATGATCTTTTCGGTAAGTATTCATATGATTTTAACTTGAAAAATTCTAAGCTGAATGTGTGCAAGATAGAAGTTAAAACAAATAAAAATTCTACCATTTTATAACAAGGTTTGTTAATTTTTTATAACAATGTCTATAGGCGCACTTTTTGTTTTTGCACGACGGCGCGCCACAGCTCTTCCATCTTATTTTGCATTAAAGCAGGCCATGATTTTTTTCTGTAACGGTATTTGACGCCATGCTGCCAAACGTAATCGTGTTGTGTCGCCTACTTAAGTAACGCATATTATGATCAATTCTCATATTCAATTAATAATAATTTGTTGAGAAAATGCCATCGCAAAAAGTACAAAGTCGCAAATTTTAATACGTTAAAAAGTAGTGTGACTGGGAAAGGTAATGGAGAAACTTTTACGATAATCAGAGGAATTTGTTCTTTGCTAGGAAAAATAATTAAAAAAATGTTTATGGAATTTTGACCTTTATTTTACAAAAAAAAAAAACAGGTTTGTGTCATATATAATTTAATTCAAATAAAGCTGGGTATGACTGATTCTTAAAATTACACAAACTAAGATTTAGGCGACGTAAGTCTTCATTAAATCAGCAAAATATCTTTTAGTTAATATTTTACGATAACATAAATATCGATACATTTGTGATTATTTCATTCATGTTGAAGAAAGTGTGTACACTGTAATGTAGTTTGAAGTTTAACGAAATTATGGTTAAGTTAAATGAAAAGCAATTTACATAAATTCAGTCCACCTATGGTAGAGTTATCAATATGTTATGTAAAAATTAAAATATTTATATTACAGTGAAATTAAAACATTTAAAAAAAAAAATTATTCACTATCAGTGTCACTCTCAGAAGTGGAATCGTTGCACAACCTCAGAATGATTAGATACTTCCGCATGTTTAATGCATTTCTGCTAATGTGTCCCATCAATTCGTTGCAAGGATTCCATCCATATTTCTTTTACATGGATATCGTTAAATTCGGAATTGTCTTCCTATATTTTTGTTGTAGTGTTCTTTAAAATTTGTTCACACCAGTTCAATTGGATTAAATTGACAGTGGTAACCGTAATACTCTGTGTCCACACTTGTGTGATATTTCATCTATTTCGTACACCTTTGGTATCCCATTATCTGCCACTAACTGCAGTAATTCTTTTTTAAACATGCTAGGTTCATAAGCTAGGTTGTGCTTTAATAGAAAATTACATATTTCTTTCTTCTTAGATGAATTATTTGCAATTTTTTTTTTTAGAAGTTTGGAATGAGAGCTAACATTGTCCATTACAACTGAAGTTTGCAAGTAAATTATTTTCAAACCATTTCGTAAACAACTCCGTACACATAGCTCCATGGTTTGTGACTTTGTAGAAAACAAAAGTTAAGCATCGGAAATAAATCTGTCTTCATTACCTGCATGAACAACTATAAAAAATACAGTTATTTTATTAGGAATTATAATGTAATAACTGAACTACAACAACCTTTTTCCGTCGCCCATTGGCTTCTTCTTCAGGCTTTCCTTAGGCTTATCATGTCAGCTTCTTTTGTGCGATCCTCGGCTGAAAGTCCAAGTTTCATCTAGTAATAACAGTATTGTATAATTATTCTTCTTTATTTGTGTAACATTCTCTTAAGAATCGTACACGATTGGCAGCAATATGTGATTGTTCCAGTAAACCTCTACTTTAGATGAAAGGCCAATGGAATGTAAGAGACGTCTTACATTTGATCTACTGAAATCGAAAACTTGACTATTGCTTAGTTCTGTTTGTAATGATGTCAGCGTAACATGTGTACCTACAAAAACAGGTATAGTACTAGACATGCCTTGCATGTTTGTATTTACATTTTGAATGTATTTCATAAAATTTTCTCTTTACAGCATCCTTCACATAGTCATCAACTTCGGTATACTTAGATTTCGTACGTTTTCTCCGCTTAACTGGTGACTGTGGAGGTTTATTTTCTTTTTGGGCGTCTGAAGCCCTTTTTTTTATAGCACTAACTGTATTTATACTAACCCCATATGCTTCAGACGCGCGCTAAAAGTAGTTCTTCCAGGTATCCTATTTCATACAATAATGTACTACATAGTTGCCTGACAGATTCAAATGGAACGAGTGCCCCTTGATTGTCACGCTCCCATTCAAAATAATTAAGCACGTTCATAACTACGAGCTGCGTTTGAGATTTAAGGTGCTTATTACGTAAAATATCTAAAATTTTGTAAATTTTATATAAATTATGTAAAAATGTTACCAAATTACCGATAATTCACTGTACCAGTTGTAGATAGTTTTGAAAAAAACTGTTTTTTATAAAAAGTAATAAAGTAAAAAAGCAATAATTTCAAAAAATGACAGGAGTGACAGATGCTGCTTCTTATTCACAACATACGTTTTAGTACGCTAATATGAAATGTACAGAAGATGTATGTTTTTATGGCCATCCTTCTTTAATACATGTAGTTGAGAGAGAGAAAATATGTAATTTTATTATTGAGTTTTACATCGACGAGTCATACCCAACTTTATTTGAATCAAACTTTGTGGAACACTATGAGTTTAGAAAATCAAATTACTCAGTATGAAATCTTAAAAAGCAATTCGGGTTTTTGTTGAAACATAGTGGAATTTTACATTTATAGCAAAATGTAAAAGATTTTGCCGTGCAACCGGGAAGCTTGTATTTTGACCTGTTATTTTCGCACCATTCGGGTAAATGGTCTACACCATCACGCCGAACATCCTGTTTGGGAATTTCTTTGGTAGACCCTCTTTTCTTTTTTCTTTCATATGCTTGTTGTACATCGTTCGATGGTCTTCTTGCAGTCTTTCTCAAAGGTTTTCCAGCAAAGGATAGTGCGTCAGATATTGCGAGTTTGAAATCCAGGAGGGACAAAGAACATTTTCCCGCTCTCCTAAACAGAAGCCAACCATTTACCGAGCACATGTCTAAGAAGTGGAAAAAGATTCGCAAGTACTTCTTCTTGGATCTGATTTTTATGCGATAAAAACCCAACATTGAATGTAAAAGATCAACACCTCCCATATAGCTATTATACACAAACACACTGTGAGGACAAGCAATCATCTTGTGAGTGTCTTAAAAACCGTTTCTTTTCACCAACTGGTTCACTTCCTGCAGATGTAGACATGGTCGTCACAACAGATATTCTGTATCTTCTATAGTAAGTTTTTCTATTAAGGATCCTCTTCCTTCTCTTTTCATATATTTCTCTTTCGGCATATTACATCCTATAACGCGACTTATTCTTACTCCTTCTGGACCAACTGTCAAAAAAATTTATAGGAAGAGATATGCTTGCGATCAAGAGAGTGAGTTTTCGTTCGGACAATATACGTTGGAAATGGCAAAGGAGGGGTTTTAAGTACGAATTATTTTAAATTTGACACACTAGACTTCCATCTATCCCTAAATCTGGAGAAAATTGTGTTTTCTTGTTAAATTTTTTTTAGTAATTGTGGACATGAACAGGATAAGTTTGGCTTACCGTATACACGAACATAAACCCCAATCACCTTTCCTCTATTACTTTCTGTGAACGCCGAATACTCAGACGCATACATAGGTTACCACTCAGGTACCCTAGCGACCACACAACACAACACGCAAACATACCAACCATCACACACAGAATCCAAACACTACAGAAAAACTATGCACATAAAAGAATCTTCGGCGACACTATCCCTACCAAAGAGATCCTTACCACACCCTACAACTACCGTTTTCCCAAATTCCCACGAAGAACACCTAAAATAAAATTCAAGCATCCCCCGCGATTCTTACACAACTCCTTGACGACCTCCCCGAGGAGATAGAAGAATCCCTAGACAACATCCGTATGCCCTCCGCACCCCCACCCCGCCTATCAACACAGACACTTAAGTCAATTAACGCATTATTAAATATTAAATAAATAAATATTTTTTCTTTTATTTTACACCAAAAATCTCATGATTGTAAACTATACAATAACACAAAACATCGCAACACCAACAAACATGGATTGACAAGGGCTGAAGAGGACACGGACTCCTGAACAGTCTACGAATAATATATGTATATATATATATATATATATATATATATATATATATATAAGCTATAAATAACTAAATACTAACCATAAGCATGAACATACTAACAAAAAAAAAAGCTTACCGTACTAAAGTACTCAGGATCAGTATCATGAGTGAAAGGAAAACGGAGCTAGCGATCATTCCCAACCGACTTTAGAACCCGTGTGGAGGAATGTGGATTGCGCACATTTGGTACAAGTTAGTTAGTTATCAAATAACGTAAGTCAGCAGCGCAATAACCATTGTAATACCGATAATGCAAAGAAAGAACTGAAACGATTATTCTATGCTCAAGGGACTGTATGTCATAAGTTAAGGACGGATCATTAATAAGCCTAATCGCTCTTTTTTTAATACGATCAACGATATTGGGAGCGTATTGGTAGGCACCAACCCAGAATTGAGGATCGTATTTTAGATACTTATAACAGGAAATGATCGATGTTTTTTGGCGAATACAAGGCAACATTTAGTTTTATTAGCATTAAATTTAACTGGATTGTTACTTCCCCATTCATGGATTCTTTGAATATCTTTGTTGATTGAAATTGACATTTCAGCTTTACGGTCTTGAGATGGATTACCATTATGAGTAGAAAGATCATTTAGGTATAGCAGAAACAGTGTAGGCGCTATAACTGATCCCTGTTGCAAGCCCGCGTTAATGCCAACTTCTTTTGAAAAGAAAGGATACACTGTAACACGTACTCGTTTTATGTTAAGGAAACTGGAAACCCAATTGATGAGCGTATCATTTAACCCAAACGAAATGAGTTTTGCAAGTAAAAAACACTTATGCCAAACTTGGCCTAAAGCCATATTGGTGGTGACTCAGTGGTTTGTTAGTTTCATGGAAAGAGAGCAGTTTCTGATTGATTTTTCCTGGATTTTAGACAAAATATAAGTGATGGCAATTGATCGGTAGTTCGAGGGATCGGTCTTGTCTTTTTTTGGGAATAGGTTGAACATTTGCTAACTTCCATGATGAAGGAGATTTTCAGAAGGCATAGAGATCGAATAGAGCTTAGATAGGATTGGTACTAGTTAGGGGAAAAATTACTTTAAGACAATAGCTGGGATACCGTTTCGGCCAATCGCTTTATTGGGATCAAACCTACTGATAATCGATTCTAGGAGATTGTACCGAAAATGAATTGGTTTCATAGCGTATGAAAAAGAGTTGACTAGGGGCACATCTTTTTCAGAATCATTGAGATACAAGTTTGATGCAAAGAAATCCACAAAAATGTTGGCTCTGTCTACAGAATCAGCAATTACAGATCCGTCAAAAGTTGTCATGGGGAAATGAGGATGTATCAAGTTTTTACTAATACCTTTAGCTAAAGACCGAAATGTAGGACTTCCTATTAAACCAGGGTTGGGAAAGAGAATGACCTGTATGATTCTGTTGTTTGCGAATGTATAACTCTATGCCCATGAGGATGATACTGCGAGAGCAATGTCCAAAGATGAGGATGCATGGAAAGGTTGCAAAAAATCCTGCAAATCAATACATTTAGCTGACTTAAAACACCACAAAGTTCTATCAGTGTTGCGAACAACAGAGGAATTAGGGACAGTTGAAGTTTCTATTAGACAATGGTCAGATAGACCTGGAGGGGAAGAATTGAAATGTTATAGACATGTGGGTTTGATGTGAGAAAGAGATCTAGAAGATATGAAATGAGGTTATCAGGGATTCTTGTGGGTTCAGAAATCATTTCACATAAAATAGCAAATGTTTCTGCAGTATGACCTACAGGATTAGTAGTAGATCAAAATTGAGGCCAATTAGAGTTGTGAACATTGAAATCTCCCAAGATATCGCAAGATAGGAACTAAGGTAATCAAGGAAGTCTTGAAAGTTACTGTTATTAGGAGACCTATAAATGCAACAGTAGAATTTCACAAATTTAGAGCCAGAATGTTTAAACCAAATTACGTCGAATATGTTATTATCCAAACAAGAAATACTCTTGTAAGCAATGTTGTCCTTGAGATAGATACTCACACTCCCGGACATCCGAACGGGGCAGGATATTACGTCAGGTATTTATTACCCTAGAAACCACATCTACCTTTTTTTTTAATTTTGGGCTTTCAATCCGATGGGAAGACAGTGAGGGCGAGAAGGAAGAATAAAGATGAGAATAGGTTTAGGATAAGGAAAAAGTTGACTGGCAGCTCTTACCGAGCTCAAAAAATCAGAAACACAATATTAAGGGGTGGTGTTACCTACCCGGTTGGCAAGGCAAATGAAAAGGTAAAGGCAACGTTTGATTTGCATTATGCAGACCTTCCAGAATGGCACTTCACAAACGAAATCCATTCATTGGAACAACATGCACTGAATTAAAAGGACTGTCTAAAAAGTAAATTCATTTTTAGACTAATACTACTGCCTGGCGAAAACTTTTCATCTGGTCTTTGTATTTAACAAATAGCTGAGAGACAGATATTGTACTAGTAATATTACTTAACCAGAAATAAGGTAGATATACTCCACCTTCCAATTTCTACAGTAATTGTTTAAAGAAATGTGCATTTACTCAAATGTACACAATATACCGTGCGTTCGTAAAGTAGCGGATAAATTCAATTAAAATTCGAATGGGAGTTTAGGAAGAAAACGCTCGGACCTGTCGATTTTTATTTTCAATTTAGAATTTTTTTACATAAAGGTGAAATATACAGGGTGTGTCAAGAAAAGGATATGACGTCATCGGCATTTTTTTAAATGTCAACCCCATTTTTTATTGCAGAATTAGAAAGGGTACATCTTTTTACCTACAACAAGGTACATATGGATGATGTTAATAAAGGGTGCCCTAAACTTGCGTCCGTGGGCGATTTAATGGAATAGGAGAACAAAATTTTGAAGTGTAGTAGAAAGACCTTAGGTGCATATTTTAAAACTATTTTAGGGTATTCAGGGTGTTTCATCTATACAAGGTGAACCAAACATAGATTTTTTTAAATGGGACACCCTGCATTCTATTTAAAATTTTGATTCAGCTCACTTCGACCATTCTTTAAATATAAGGTTTGATTATGTTATATAGGGTAGTTTAGAAGATGTGCTCATTTTGAAGAAAAAATCGTACCTAAATGAATACCATGTATCATTTCTAATAAGAAATATTCAAATGATCTTATTAAGAAAACATATTTTGAAACGCAAACAAACAACATAGGTTAGGCCTAATTTAGTTGTAAAATGATTCCACTAATGTAAATTAAATGCTCGAATTGAGCACCGTTAACAATCTGACAATAACCAAGGCGATTAACAAAGGATTTTTGAACGTTGTCGATGACATCTGCGGTAATGTTTCTAATTTCTTGGCAGCTCTTGTTGTGGGTCTATCGGCATAAACGAGATCTTTTATTCGCCCCCACAAATAAAACTCTAAACAAGTTAGGTCTGGAGACCTTGGTGGCCAAATAAATAAACTTCCACGTCCTATCCACCTTTCAGGGTATGATTGATCTAAGAAATTCCGAACATATCTAGAATAATGTGCCGGGCACCCATCATGTTGCAAGAACATGTCACGACGAATGGCCAAGGGTAAGTCTTCTAAAAGAAGTGGTAATTCGTTGCTTAAAAAATCTAAATATCTTTCTCCATTATCAGTCTCATTAAAAAAAAGACCCAATTATTTCTCCACCTAGAATCCCGCGTAGGACCATGTGATATGGGTGCAATCTAAAGTGGTATATATTGTAAGATTAAAGATCAATAAGACACATTGAAGTCCTTCGTTGTTAGTAAACGAAAAAGGGCTTTAAATGCATTAACTCTCGCTCTAGCGGCAACCATAACATTAGTATGATAACAGTTTAAATTACTGCAGACCAATGTAAGATCTTTTCATCCAGGCTAATTTTAATAATTTCCGTTAACGCGAACTAGCCTACTAGACGTTGGAAGAACAATTCCCGCCATTTCACTGTTTCTTACGATATCTCAGAATAGGAAAAAGATATCGACTTGCGGTTTTCACTGTTTTATTACTAATTTAGTCTACTTTTTAAAGACCTACTTAAATTTTTATGCTTCCATTTAAAATTGTAAAGAGAAAACACAATATTAAAAAAATATTAAACAGCGCCCTCTAGCATTTATGTTATTAATCAGATTGCTTCAAATTTACAAATTTTCTATTGTTTAACAAAAGCTCTTTCAAACAACATCAAGTTTATTAAAATCGGTCAAGCAGAACCTGAATTAAAGGCGTTTTTTCGTGACAAGGGTTCCACTCTCCCCCACCCTTTATTTGAAGAGATAGACTAAAACTTGTCAAATAAAAAATATGCAGAATTTGTCGAGGAATCTGATTATAATATTTAATATGCCCTTAACTGAGTAAATTTTCAAAATTTTGCTGTCAAATACGCCCTCTAGCGGTGGACCTACAATTCTGAAAATAATTTCCAGGCGTTTCTCGAGGCCACTTTTGTTATTAAATTTTTTTTCCTGTGCTATAATCCATTCCTGAGATATGGCCGACGGCCGTTCTTAGTTGGCCACCCGGTACATATTCTCAAAATTTCGCCTCAACTTTGCTTACCATGCTTTGGCTAATGGACGGTCGATCAGGGTGTTATTTATCGTCATGGTTACTGCAGATAAACTCACGATAACAATGCTGTCGCCTATCAAAAAACTAAACACAACTTTCTAAAGTGCAAATCATTAAAATAATTTTAACAAAATGTACATTTTAACGTTTTCTTACATTGACAATAAAATTTTCTCATTTTTAATGTTTACGATAATTTTTATTCAATATTTCATTATGTAACACCATCGTCCATATTTACCTTAACGAACGTCATATTTTTTTCTTGACACACCCTGTATATTTTTTAACGTAAACAAAATGCTAAATTGGAAATGAAAATCGCGGGTCCGAGCGTTTTCTTCCTAAACTCCCAATCGAATTTTAATTGAATTTATGCGCTACTTTACGAACGCACTGTATAATAATATAAGATTGTACAGAATCTCACAACTAAGTGATTTATATAGTTTATTTTTGTACACAAACAGCAAGTTACTCTTAAGAAGTTTAAAGGATTAGGTTCAAAATTCTATAAACGAGCATTAACACACTTAATTTGTCCTCGAACAGCGCTTCAATGGCTGCATCAAGTTTCGCCAATTTTTGTTATTCTATATGGAAAGCGTACTCATACGAGGAAAAAGGCTGAAATGTATTGGGAAAGCTTTACAATGTATCCTATTCAACATAGGATTATTTTTTTTAGTTAATTTTTTTGTGCAAAATGCAGACAAAGGCTATTGATGAGTACAGCGAATGAGATACAAAACAAACATTTTTGAATCAAAGCTTTTAAACAAAAATAATAAACGTTTGATAATAAAGTGATTTTACTCATAAAACTGAATAAAAGACTTTTGTGTTTGTTACGATCCTTTTCTGTCATTTATAGTGTAACAGAGTACGGTTCTGGTGTTTACAACGCCAGCGTTGAGCACGTAGAGTGGAAATGTGCATTATGAGACCGTCTAAGTTGAGCTAAACCCAACTCACTCTAATATAAGATTCGCCAGATAGGACCTTTATCGGGGGTTTGCTTTTTATTGGTAATAAGTGCCACGACCCCTCTGAAATACGGGTACACGGGGTTAAATTCAGTGACGTACGTTGAATCAATTTTTTTTTGTGTTTTAAATTTAAAAGAAAGAGCTAAAAATTTACAGAGGTAAATGTTAGAGGTAATAAATGAGAGGGTTGGGATTTGAAAGTTTTTGCGTATGGACGCTTTTAGCCATTCATGCAAGTTGTTTAATTAAGTCAGACCAAAATTTATCCGGTAATAAAGTTTTACTACCGAAATAACTAGCGAAGTTACAGACTCCAACCGCAAAACGAAGTTACGGTTTTAATATGAAAACACATAATTTAAATTATTCACAAATTTTGGTCCTTCGAGATGGATTGGTAAGTGTATACGTCTGAACCGAAGATATATACTTGAATTTGTACATTTCCACTTGAGTACGAAATGCAACTCTTAATTGCAATTAACTTTAACTCTCAAAATAATTAATGTTGAAAGTACGTATACGCTTAGTACTGTAACTTTTTTTAAGTCTATGAAACGTAATCCTTCAACTCTAATTGCGTTTCAAATTAACGTTAACTTGTAATATTGTGCAGAATGCATCCTGCTGGTGTATTATATGAATCTTTCTGCGGATTTAAAAAAACTTTCGGTCCTAATTAAATTTTTTTTTAATAATTAAAATAACGAACTTTTTTTATTCAATTCACGCTTAAACGTGCCTGTAACATGCAACCTTTTATAAAAAAAATGTTTCGGTCAGTTAGTTGTTTAGGAGCGTTTCGAATTGAAAATTGAATTTCTAAACTTTTGGATAACCTTTTATTTTTAATGCAGGCGAATAAACGCATAAAAAAACTCTTATTTTCCACCGTCTGGTACGATCTACTTCAACTTTCCAATCACAAAAAGGTGCGCATCTTCATAAAGGGTTACTAAACTTTAAAATCAGATAAAGAGATCATTAATTTATCATTATTAAGACACCGTTTTTTTTCTCTCTCTCTCTCTTTGTACGGGGTGATTTTGATGATTCATAAAATGTAAACGCGATCCTGCAGTTAAATAATGCAGGCTATAAATGTCAGGAATTAGAAAATATATAGAATCGGGGGAGGTTTAGGTTTTTAGGCAGCTTGTCATAAATTAGGGTTCCTTTTTATAGTAAACTAATCAAGTTTTTCGCGTATAAGACTTATCAGACAATAATATGGTGATACTTAAAGGGATTTCTCGTTAATAAGTAAATTGAGTTAGCTGCAAATTGATATTAAGGGTGCAAGTGTCAAGATTTCTATGCATTACTTAAATGTGTTTACTACAGTTCAGACGCCGTTAATAACAATTAGTTAAGTAATTACATTTGGATGTTAAATGTTTCATATAGGGAGGGCTAAAATATTGACAAAAACAGTAAAGTGCATATCCGTTAGAAGTAAAAAAACCGTAATCGACAGTGAGTTAAAGAAGTTTGTAGATGTGGAAACATAAGTAGATTTGTGCAACCCCCTAACGTGTAATTAGGAGAACAGCGTAATCGGATATAACGTATTAAAGCAGGAATGTACGCCTTTTTCTGAACACTTTTATTTAACTAACTTCTTCTGATATGGGCAAGCCTGAATGGAAACATTTTGACCATTATCAGATCTGCAACCTCATTAATATCCGCTTTAATATACTGGAGAAGTCAAGGTGACACACTCGAAATGAACGATTTTTTATACAAAAATACTCACAGAGATTCTATTGGACAGTTTCATGAAAAACAATCCCGAATGGATTTATATATTAAAAATATGTGGTGATTTAAATATTGCTAGATTGTTAGGTATTGTTAAATGTAATTACTGAAGTTAGCACACGACTTTCTTATGCTTATGCTCATGTTGCATTGGCAAAGGGTATATAAGGTAAAGAGGGAAGAATATTTTTAATTTATCTATATTCTCACTTATATGAAATGTACAAAGTAGTCTTATTTCTTTCTTATATCCACACCGAGCTGGTAGCGTAGTGGTAACACAACCTGCTTAGCATTCGTGAGGTAATGGGTTCGATTCCCGTTACCGTCTACCTTGTATGTGGTTTTTTCAGGGGGTTTTCTTCATACACATGTAGCGGCATGGTCACTGCGTATATTCACACCATGTACGGCTGCTTAGGTGAATGCTGGGGTAGTATTTTCCCCCTCAGAACCCTAACTCCGTTCCTTCCGATCCTATCCTGACCACACCCATCCATAATCCCACCATGCATATATACCTAATGTATGTATGCTGGGAATCCATGATTCTGGCTGAAGGAGCTCGGAAAGCTCGATCAGCCCGCCCTCCCCCTTGGGCCTTTTCCTTTTTCCTTATATCCACTTAGGCAAACAATGCAAAGGACCAATATTGTATCTTTATCAATGTGAATTAACTAAATTATAAAATTACAGAAGTCATGATTTATATATGCAGTTAATGCTTATACAAGAATTTTGTAATAAATACAAATAAATGCAGAACCTTTAACCTCTGTCAATACTACTCTAATGTAAACGCTTACGCAACCTAATGTATATTAAAATACACTTACAATCCAGTTGTAATTGGTGTTTCTTTTGAACATCGATGAAAGATATTTATAGGTAACTAGCACATTGTCTATAGTATACAATCAAACATAGATAGTATTCGATAATTCCAATAATACAGTGCTGTGAACATTACAGTTTTTTATTTAATTAGCTTTTAAGGCTTCCTACAAAAAATATTTACAAAGAAACACACGCTTGAACACGCACACACGCGCGCGCGGACACCTAAAAGACACACACACACTCACGTGCACACGCATACCCAGACACGTAAGCACGAGCACAAACTCACGAACACACGCACATACACACCCACTCACACACACACACACACACACACACACACACACACACACACACACACATTTACACACGCACGCGCGCACGCGCACACTCACACGTTCACACGTTCACACATTCACACGTTCACACGCTCATACGTTCACACGTTCACACATGCACACGTTCACACGTTGACACATGCACACGTTCACACATGCACACATTCACACACGCTCAAACGCACACACTCGCACACACAGACACCACACACAGACACGCACACACAGACACGCGAACAAAGACACACACACACACACACACACACTCACACACACACGCATACACACACACATACACGCACGCGCAGCCACAGTCACAGACACACAGGTACAGTACAGACACACATACACACATATTCGCACGCACGCACATTTACACACACATACATGCACTCACGCAGACGTCCAAGCACACACACACACACACACACACACACACACACACACACATTCAAACACTCATGTACGTATGCACGCACACACGGATACTTCCAGGCGCACAAACATGCACACGTACACACAGCTACACACAATACACAGGCAGGCACACGCATACATACATGCACACACACACCCACACACAAACACACACAAACAAACAAAACAAACAAACAACCAAACAATCAAACACACGCACGCACGAACACACTCACAGGCACACGCAGAGACCCATACACACGAACACAGATACACACACATATGCGCACTAACACACGTACGCACGCATGCACGCACGGACACAGACACACACGCATATGTACGCAAACACATGCATACACACGCTCACACACGCGCACACACATGCACACAGACACACAAACACGCAATGGAGAGATATAGACACATTCGCACGTACGCTCGCACTCACGGACTTACGCGCACACACATTGAAAATAGTCGAAATTGATTTAAAGATGCTAAAACGTTAAAATCCGTTGAAAACTTAAAATCGATTTTTTCACGGAAAAGTATAAATCATTACCGAAAGTGTTATTCGGCCGCGTAATATTTAAACGAATTTAATCGAACGTAATAAGCTTATAAATAAATGATCCTTCAGTGGAATTAAGTACTAGCTGCGGAGAACACATCAGTAATAAAAAGCACAATTTTGTTGGAAAAGGCTTTCGGAAAATGTCAAGATAATAATGGAGATGCCTTAAACACTAAATCTTGTTCGTAACTCCAAACTATCCGCATTAAGCTGAACCCCCAGCATCTCGAAAATGATTGATACCTAATTTGTTGCTGTTGACCGAATTTTGTTGTTTAAATCGTTTAACAAGAAATCGAGATCGATGTGTGGGAACTAACCTCCCATGTGAGAAAAAATATATGGAGTGGTATAATCGCCATAATAATTTGTTGCTATTTTATTGCTCTAAGGTAGTATGAAAACATTTTATAAAAACTAACTTGATAGGAAATATGATTACACACCAAATAAGCATGGAATTGCGACTGTATCTCATTTGCGATACAGTTTCTAGAGAACGTTTATTAGACATATATCGGCAATGACTACTCCTGCGGTAGGTAATGTAAGACGCTTGAATTTGTTGCTCGTTTGAAAGAATGCAAAATCTATTCTTTATTTCCGCACACCTACTTCTATCCGTGCCGAACACCGAATTTGTTACTCGTCTTACACAATTAAAACTTGACTCTCTGTCCATGCGAACCCTCCGCACCGCGCTCTCATAGCTTCTAAGTTAACTAAACGTGCTCTTACGTTTAAGTCGCTAAAATGTTTTGCAGACAGCGTACTATCGATACATATCAAATACCGAACTCGTTGCTCGTCATAAACAGTTAAAAATCAAAACTTTGTTCTCCTGCACTTTGGTATGGTCTAAATTAACTAAAATCATTTGTTAATGTGCTGTTTTAACTTTTGAAATGTTCCTCAATGTACTTTGAAACATATCTAACATTAAATTAGTTGCTTGTCCTAAATAATGAAAAATCGATACGTACTCTCTTTACTGTGTTGGTATACGGTCTTTTTTATCTATTTTGACCCTTCCAAGTATAAACAAGGTATATAATTGATAAACCGCCCTAAACCGGGTGTAGTAATGTGTTGCAAACGCCACCTTTGCCGAACTTGAAATTTGAGAAGTGCCATAGTTTGATGCGGCTTGTCGAGAGCTTTCCAACGAATGGCCGCATGTCATCCACGATTTATTTTTTTGGTATTATGGCCGATTTCGTTTGTAGGAGTTTTGAGAGGATGAGAGTTGGTGAAAAAATAGTCTTCTCGTTGAGACTTTTTATTAGCAGACCATGGCATGTCTAGGAGCATCCTACCACTCCATTTTGACGGAGACCAAATGCATCGAGAGAACTTAACTTTTTACATCACGAAGGTGTGCCATAATTGACCTTAAAATTGCTATATTAACCAGACGAGGTCCTATACACTGCTGGTAAAACGTTATCTTCCACTAGCGAGGACCCATTTTTGACAAATTTCGTACTTCCATCGCCCTGGTGGTGTCCACTAACTCATTACCACCGTTTGACCATAGAATTTGCCCCCTCATATTAATAATTTTTGTATTCCCCCACATTTTTGTGAAAATTACCAAAAGCATTGTTTCAATGGTCAAGAATTAAACTTTATGATCTTACAATGTCGATGATCTTTTGGGACAGTAATGTCAAAAATCTTTATTTATATACCAGTTTTATGGGAAATTTGTCCGAATTATTTGCTCAAAAGGCAAGTTTTATAGTTGCACAGTGTTTGTTCATCGTTTTGGACGTGTAGTGTGCAAAATCCTTATTTTTACCTTTATTTCCTGCCAAAAGTACTACATGTATGGGTAAGGACTAAATGTTATGATTGCATGGTATTGGTATCGTTTTAGACCATTGATGTGAAATATCACTTATACGCCAATTTCCTTAGAAAGGTCAAACGTACTACTTCTATGGGCAACACTAAATTGTATGGGTTTACGGTAAATTATTTTGGTCAATGTTGTCAAACATATTAATTTGTAAACTAATTTTGTTCGGAAAAGTCCAAACGTAATGTTTCCATGAAAAGTAACTAAATCGTATGTTATTACGATGCTATTCATCGCTCGTGACTATTGTTGTCTAAAATTCTTATTTATGCACCAATTTTATGATTTTACGGTGTTGATTATCATTTGGGACCAGTGATGTCAAAATCGATTTATTTATACATATTTTGTTGAGAAAACGCCAAAGGTGAGACATGAATAAAATTTTATGGTTTCGCGGTTTTGATTATCATTTGGGACCAACAATGTCAAAAATCTTTGTATACAAAGGACGAACGGTCAAACGTGTTGTCTCGATGGGCAAGGACGATGGTTTTATGGTGTTGGTTCTCCTTTAGAACCAGTAAGAAGTGTTATTTATAAAGCAACTTTCTTGCTGAAACGACGAGAAGTGCTTCTTAGATAGGCAAGAACGAAATTGTATGGTTTCACGTTGTTGGTTGTCATATGAGGCCAACAATATCAAAAATATGTGTACCCGAAGAGAGAACAGCCAAATATATTGCCTCAATAGACAAGGACTCAACTTTTACGATGACCCGTAATGTCAAAAGTCGTTATTTATTGTAAAGATTAAATTATTAATTTTAATTTGCGAAGACGTACAACCCAACTTAGCATGGGATACATATTATAGCACTGTGTGTAGAAAAGCCAGCTTCATCTGAAGATCGCCCTCTGTAGTCCCACGCCTCTAATTGGTCCGAAGCTTTATTTTACTTTCATAATAATAGAAGAACATTTTGGCATGTCAAAATGTTATAAGAACCTTCTGAATGTCATTTTAGTTCATGTAATGTATTTATATGTTTGAGTTGTTTGTGATTGTGAAAAATATTTTCTACCTCTAAAATGGGTCTCGAAATCAATCAAGTTTTTTGCTCCACTTTTACTTGTTCCCAATTTATTTTGGCTTTTGTTCTTTTAGGTTATTTACTGATGATTCACATACAATGCTGATTAATTTAAAACAACCCAATTTGTTGCTGTCATGGTCTATCCCTCCGTACACACAGGGCGATTCGTGAGTCAGAAATGATGGATCTAATCATTTTAACACAAAATTGTCATATAAACGTAAGTCAAAGTTACAAAAAAAAGTTGATTTTTGAAATATCTCCAAAACGAAAAAAGGTATTTTTCTTATTCTTGGTATAATAAATAGGGACATAAAGTACATTGGTTTTAGTTTATTAATACGTTTATATTGTGCAATGGCGTAGAACGTAAGGGGCAGTTTAATCATCCCTAATTTCTACCCCAATGGAGTAAATTGAATTTTTTTATTAAAATATGAAAACTTGATGTTTTTCAGATAAAAGGATGTACTTTGTCTAATTCGACAACTTTAACAGGTTCTAAGATTTTTGCATTTTTAGGTGTTTGTCACCTAGACGGGCTATTAGTATTCTATACTATTTGGGAAACATTAAAACGTGAAGAGCAGTGTTTCGGGAAGAATAAACGTAACTTCAGGATATGATAGATCTAATCATTTTAACACAAACCTTTCATATAAACGTAAGTCAAATACTGCTTCGTTTTCGAGATACAGGATGTCTAAAGTAATAATAACCTGCCTAAGAAGTTGTTAATAAATACCTAAAAATGCAAATATCTTAGAAACTGTTAAAGTTATCGATTTAGTGAAAATGTACCTTTTTTATCGGAAAAACATTAAGGTTTCGTACTAAAAAAATTAAATTTACTCCATAGGCTTAATAAGCTACAACCAATGTACTTTTTATCCCGATTTATTATACCAAGAATAAGAAAAACACCTTTTTTCGTTTTGAAGTTATTTCAAAGATCAACTTTTTTTTATAACTTTGACACACTGTATCTTGAAAAATGGGCACTATTGGAATTACGTTTATATGAAAGTTTTGTGTTAAAATGAATAGATTTGTCATTTCCTGAAATAGATGGGTTTCACGAATCACCATGTATACCAAACTCGCTTGATATGTAGCGCTAGTGTTACTAATTATGTCCCGAGACGCAATAATATTTGTTATAATAATTGTTTCAAAAACAAGATTACTAATGGTATGTTAATGCTGGTGATGAACAATAGTAGGTATATTTTAGGTATACTGAGATAGAGAGGACAAGTTTCTAAGCCGAGCTGTATTAGTTCCCGAGACGCCAAGCTTCGATCGAAATAAAGCGCGACAGGAAAGGCTTCTCTATCGTGGTTTATATACTACTAGCACTCAAGCTCCTCAAGTTTGATCCAAACCGGTCGAGCCGTTTTGGAGGTTTGTCTCGCCCGTCGTCATGACGCGTGCGTCACCGTAAAAAATCGCATTCCGAGTTTTGCAAACAACCGTCTAGGCGTTTGGGAGTGTCTCTACAATGGTGTCGATGTTAGATACCACCGGGCCTCGAATTAACTGCGTCGTGACTCTAACTTCGCATGTCGCGAATCTTCCGAACGCCTACCCCCACCCGCCAAATTTGGTCGAGATCGGTCATGCCGTCGTGGAGATGCCTCTCTCCTGGGCGTCATAACGCCTCAAAAATTATGTACTTCGAGATACTCACGAAGTGTATCGAATGCAGTAAGCAGTAAACCTATTGTATGCGTAAATATTAAACATATGTTAGGTTCGCTTTACCATTTTAATCAACCATTCATTTTTTAGATTAAATTATCTGCATTTTTCTCTCCACTCATTCATTTGCTTTCTTCCCCGCTTGCACATAAAATTACAAGATTTTATAAGTTTAGGCTGAAAAGCTGAAGGGGTGCATTTTACAAAGTTAGCTATTGCAACCGAGCATGTCAACAACATATATTAACGGTTTACTTGCAAGTCCACATTTGGTTAAGAAATGGTTTGGCAAGTACTAAATGGAGAAGTTGCAGTCTGTGAATGATTGTAGAAAAGAGGAGAAAGTTCTAGAACTAGTAGCTGTTTGAAAACTTTTACCCCAAGTGGTCTTTCACATTTAGTACTATGTTCCTAGAAATATGTTTGTGGGAATTGTTGTGGGCGTAGAAAGTCAGATTTGTTTTGTTACCACAATGCACCAATCATATACCAATACTAATCAATAAGTAACCTAAATATTTGTAGTGTGTACTGTGGGTGGTTATTATTGTTCAAATTATAAATAGTTTATTAAACTTCAGAGCTGCCGGTGCTCGCCAGTCTGGAACACGGTTTAGAAGTGAGGTTAATAGAAAGGTCGTCGATATTGAGGTCGGAAGCTTACGAAAGAAAACTTTCATTCTCTAGTTCATCTCTGTGTTACCAAACTTTCCTACACTTATAGTTTTTCTAGCTTAGCTGAAATTTTTTACAGTATATGCACTGCCTCACGGCACTGGTTTGTTTACCAAACTCTACTTACCACTCGGGAAGTAATGGATTTCATTCCCGCTGTCGTTTACCTTGTATGAGGTTTTTTCAAGGGTTTTCCTCATACAAGTATGGCGTCATGATCACTGTGTATTCGCACATGATGTTCGGCTATTTAATCGAATTCTGGGGTAGTAACTTTCCCGTCAGAACCTAACTCCTCGGATACACGGCAAGAGTATTGGCAGGATGAACAACAATATTTTATGCGTGACTGGTTGTACGATAAGAATACTCTTTTCTGATTCTACTTGTTCTCCTGCCATAGACAATCTAAAGGTATCTTTTCTGGCTACATTTATTGCCAGATCAACAAATTCAATTTTGTTGTACATAGCAGTGATGTTATTGTGTAAATTATGTAAATGACTTTGATTATATAACATATGGAGACTTCTAGCTGTCTTAGCAAACATTTCAGTGACGATTTCAGTAATTTTCGCGATCGGTTAATATAATGTCCTATGGTAGTCGATGTTTAGGTCTTGTGTCAATCTCTGCTCGAAAGTGTTCGTAGAAACCGCACCACTACATTCACTTGAGGTGCACTGTTGCGCGTTGACTGCAATTCGAAGTACTTTGTTTTGGAACCTCTATATTTTGCGTAAGTTGGTTTGAGATGTGTTGCACCATATCGTTGATCCATATAGTATTAATGGCCGTTTCATGGTTTTGTATAGCAGGATAGTGCATTCAATTTTTAGGGAAGATTTACGGTTTATTAGTGGGTACAGCTCTTTGAGCCTGGCATAGCCTTGAGTTAATTTCTGGTTGATGTGGAAGCCCCAACTCAGCTGTGTGTCTAAGTAGATGGCGAGATATTTAACTGTTGAATCGTTGGGTTTCCACGGGATTGGTTTGTTATTAATGTGAACTAGGTTGGGATTCGTGATTTGTCTAAGTGTGAATATTTGTGCTTCGCATTTATCTTGGTTTATTTAAGTATTCCACTGCTGGAACCAGCGAAAAAGCTGGTTCGTGGCTTGTTGGAGAGGTTGTACTGCTTCGTCAAATGACGATGCCTGAGTGAAGATGTATTGGCCCCTATTACGTTTTTAATTAAATGATTAGTATTTACGCGCCTTCTGATTTGGTAACCCAACGCGGTTTTATTTTGCCTCGGCTTTGCTCAATCGTGTTTATAATTTATTATAAACGGGGTGTGGTTCGTTTTAACTAGTGGGCTGACACTGTCACCTTAAATAAATGTCTTAAAGCGTTTTAAAACGTATATTAAATAAATTTAACAATATAAAAAACTGGTATTAATAACAACTCAAAATGTATTTGTGCTTCTTGGTCCTGGCGGCTCCTCACACTCGTTCTCCTGGTGGGCGGCTATTTACTGTGTGCGTAGTCGCTTCTGTGAACAGAGATATTATTTTAATCAACTCCTTACCTAGTAGGTAAAATTTATGTTACGGTCCTGTATTTACAGCAGCTGGTACCGTTGCTTTAAGTAGTTTCGTTCAACGGCGCCAGTGTAACGACCTCGGACGGAGAAAATCGATATCGTTCTCGGCCTATACGCATGGCATAATCATTTATTCTTCAGTAACTCTGGAGCGCTGAAGCGAGTATGTCGTACTCCCAGGAAATAATACACGCGAAATGCGCGTATGCAAATGCGAGATCTCGGGACTATCTTTCTTTAATTCTAACCGGTTTGATTAGGCAATTAGATTATTTATTTAACGGAATTAATTACGGATTTCTATACTAAGTCTAATTATCTACAATCAATCAAGGGAACAAAATACTTGATATTAAAACTACTCTAAAATGACTTTAATAGGTTTAAGGTAAATATTGGATAATTTACGTACTATCTAATTTATTTACAGACGATCTCACACTAGGTGTTTGCGATGGTTATATTGACTACCAATTTATACAACGGATTTCGGGTGTACTCTCCTGCGATTAAAGACACCGTGTACGGTTATTGTGTTGGACTGTATGTATTGTATGTATGAGTTTCGAGCGGGATCTCAGTAATACTCAGAAGACGTAGGCGACGGCCTGTCTTAACCGGATAGACTAAGAGAAAGGTCGCAGGTCTTTACAGCCCTGTAACAACCCTTCACCCTCAAGTGTTTGCGATGTGACGTCGGGGGTTACCCCTGCGTGGCACTCTAGATGTTAGTGTACTTGGTATTTGCGAGTGACGTCGGGATCTACCCTGCGTGGCACTCTAGGTGTTAGTGTACTTGGTATAACTCCTGGAGACTCAGCCCGGCGTTATTTACGTTCTGTAGTGTTTGATTGTAAATTGTCAGATTTTATAACTTTACAACTTACGTGTCTATCAATGGCAGTACAGGATTAAACTTTAGGTTGCCCGGTGCGAGGTGGTGCGCGTTATCACACGATCGCGATGGACTCTTCGACGGTGAATAACAGGTCGGTGCTTACCCGAAGCAAACGGTACGGTGGCGGCTGCTGGATATCGGCTTGGCTTGAATCTACTTCGATTCATCGATTCATTATCTTTTCACGCGCGTCGCGGGTTTATAAAGGTGCATCTGTGGGCGGCTACCGTGCGGGGGATGCCGTTATGCGATTGGTTGTAATCGTTCTGACGTGCAAAAACTTACTGTTTTTTAGAAATACACGTCAGCTGTGATTAATAAATTATTCGTTGTGCAATATCGCGTAAACTTTTGAAATTGTAGATATAGGATGGTCCGCAAATAATTTATTCTAAAACGCATACGTAAAGGACGTTGGTTCTTTACAAAGATGTCTGTGTCGTCCGTAAAGGTGGCGAGGGTTGCCTTAGTTTCAGGCAGATCGGAGGTGTAAATGGAGAATAGCATTGGACCCAGGACGCTGCCGTCAGAATACCTGTATGAATAAGTTTGGTTTGTGATATCGTAGAGTTCACTCGTACACCAAAGGTTCTGTTTTCGACAAATGAGAATAAAATGGCTTTTAGGTAGGATGGCATGTCAATATTCAGGATTTTTAGTTTTAAACCTTCAAGCCACACTCTGTCGAAGGCCTGTGAGATGTCTAGAAATGAGACCGTAGTGTAGACTTTGTTTTCGTAGCCACGCTCGATAAGTTCGCTTATACGTTGTATTTGGTGATATATGGAGTGGTCTTTTCTAAATCCAAGTTGAAAGAGAGGGATTGTGTTTTGGTTTTTAATAGCGGCATTTAGCATAACTTGAATTATTCGTTCCAGCAGTTTCGATAGGGAGGTGAGAAGATTTATTGGCCTATAGCTACTTCTTTTGCCCAGTTTTAGAAACATTAGAATTTGGGCATGTTTCCATGCTAGGGGAAAGTAGCCTAGCCGTAGGCAGGCATTAAAGATTGTGCTTAGCACGATTTCATGGGAAGGTGCTGAAGAATAGAATTTGTGAGTAGATCATGTTCGGGGACTTTTTGTTGAGAGAGTGTATGTATGTGAGTTTTAGGTTCCTTGGGGGAGGTGGGCTTAATTCTGTCGGGTTTGTTTCACTGCGGATTATCGTGTGGTTAAGGTATATTGAAGTGCAAGTGATGATGGGAGTGAAGGTCCTTTCTAGGTTTAAGGCGAAAGCGGAAGCTTTTTCTCCGTCTGTTATGTAGTTGTCAGTGCCTGTGTCTGTTGTTAGTGTGGCACTTTCATCTCTTTGGTTTAGGATCATTTTAGTTGTTTTCCATAGGCCCCTGTCTCCTGGGCTAAAATTGGATATGTGTTGCTGATAGGTGTTGATTCTGTGTTGATCGAGTTCTGTTTTAATCCTATGGGCAAGGTTGTTTAGTCGGTTTTTGATTGAAGGATTTCTAGTTATTTGCCATTCACGCCTGAGTTGGCTTTTCTCGTTGATTAGGTTAATTAGGTGTCTCGGAGGTAATTGTAGTCTGGTAGGGCTGTTACACGCGTAGGTGTGCATGCTTGTCGTGCACTATCGATAATCAATGTGATGAAATTGGCAATCGTTGCGTCAATATATTGTTGGTTATGGATATTTGTTGGGCATGATTTCTAATTTAAATTACAGTCACGGGTAATTAACTTTAGTGGCAACAAACCAAACTCGATGAACAGGTGAACAATATTTAAATACTGTATTATAAGTGTTTTGTAATCGTGGTTTCCTATTAGTGGAGTTGATCGGACTATTTCCACAGTTTTTGCTTTTGGAGCGCGACGTTTCAGAAGCGGACTCTGGTTCCGCCATCAAGTTTAGTCCTTAGAGGGACTGTTTTCGCACTTGAATCGAATTTATGTATGTTATATATAATTTTTCCCAAGCACTTGACTAATTTCAGATTCGAACTTGGTACCTTTCACTTACTAGTTTGACACCTTTACCGCTGAGCCACTGAGTAATCCAATCTATATTTTTTGGAACTTATATATATATATATATATATAAAATTTCGTAGTTGCGCAGAAGTTTATTGCGCATGTTGCGCCGTAACTTCTTGCGCAGGTGTATTGCGCTTAAGTTCCCATTGGACGCGTTGGTTTTCGTTCCAGACATGTTCGGCGATTCTTGATCTTTCTGTTCGCCCTTACGTTGTTCTTATGTTCCTGCGTTCTCACTTGGAGTGGTCTACTGCTCTCTCCTATGTATGCTTTGCCGCATTCGCATGGTAGGTTATATACACAATTCTTGGATTTCTGATCTTCATTGTATGGTTTGGTTTTGGTTAGTATTCTCGTGAGCATTCTAGTCGATTAGAAGGCAGTGCTTATCTTGTATTTGCTGCCTATCCTTCGTATTTTGTCTAAGGTACCTTGTATATATGGCATTATCGCTGTATATTTAGGTTCTTCTTTTTCGGTTACCCTTTTCCTGTTTAGGTTAGGTGTTAGATCGGGGTAGCCATTTTCTTTGAGTGTTCTAGTGATATTTTCTTTTTCTTTGTTCAGGTCCTCTTGTTTTGAGCATATTGTTTTTGCTCTATCGTACAAGGTTTTGCCACGCCGAACAAAATTTGAGTTGTAGTGTAGGGAGTTGTAGTGTAGCTAACTCCCCGTGTGGGTAGGTTTCCTGTATACACTTGTGAAAGTGTTGTCATTCCTGTGTACAAGTACATCCAGGAATGGCAGTTTTTGTTCCGACTCCAATTCCATTGTGAATTTTATGGAGGGTGCGCAGCTATTTAGATAATCTAGGAATTCATCTAGCTTATGCGTGCCGTGTTACCAAACTACGAAAGTATCGTCCACGTATCTAAGCCACATTCTTGGTTTCTGTGTGAATTCGGATATCGCTTGGTCTTCAAAGTCTTCTATATATATATATATATATATATATATATATATATATATATATATATATATATATATATATATATTGCTCACTATGGGTGATAGTGGGGAACCCATCGCCATCCCAAACTCTTGTTGGTAGAATTTGTTTTCTACCTGGAAATATGTAGTTCTAATGCGTATTTCATTATTGTGTTTACCGAGAGTTGCGTACGTTCGTCTAACGTTTCATCCTTTTCCAGCTTGTCCATTATGATAGTGCCTTATCGGTAGGCACATTTGTGAATAGACTCACAATGTCAAAGCTCGTGGTTTGGTTGGAAGTTTCTGATCGTTTTCACGAAGTGCTGCGTGTTCTTGACCAAAGACTCGGTTTTTCCGATAAAGGAGTGATGATACCTAGCAGATAGTGTGCTAATGGGTGACAAGGTGAATTTCTCGAGCTCACAATTGGTCTCTGAGGAATTCCTTGCTTATGAATCTTTGGTAGGCCGTACAGTTGCGGAGGTATAAATAGGCCGATCAACTCCACTAATATTTAAATACCGTTCCCCCCAGTCTATATATATTCAAAATACTTTCCTAATAACACATTTTCTTTGAAAATGTACCGGCAGTTTGCACTGGTTCACAAACATCCAATAGCTCTTTCTGTGACCATGCTGTATGTCACATGCGTGTGGTGCACATTGCTTTAAGATACTCATGATAAGCCCTGAACATAACGAGCGGTAGTAGTAATGTAATGTTGTATTGTCTAAACTTGGCTTTAAAAAATATTAAAGGCTGAGGCTTATCTGACAGAATTATCTCTGAACTGATCTATCAAAATTAACAGTTTTCAAGACACTGTAAATAATAAGGCGCTGGGGAAGGCGGTCTAGTAACTTTTCTAAAAGCTTTAAAGGAAAAGTAATTCTTACTTATTCAATTAACAACCCAAATTAGGTTTAGTTATTCAAATAATTAATTTAATTTAATCGGCGTTGCTAAAATATGCGAGCATTTACAAGTGCATTAATTTTACTTTTAAACTTAAAAATGTAAATGGCTATTTCCACTTTATGAATTGTGAGTCTTTTATTTGTTCGCATATTAAAACCACCTTTTCTAGCAGCTAAAAATAATGGACTCTGGCTATCATTGTGAATCTAGTGTAGCGAAGGTAATTAATGATACACTAATCTTTACCATTTTATAACTATCGGCGGAAAGGCTATGAATTACTTACGTGTTTTTTCACTCAAACGAGACTCGTTCAACGTGAATTTTTTATTGCTACCATCATGCAACATGGACAACAATTCTTGCGGAAATGGAAAATGACCGGCAAAAATACATGTTATGGAATTTGTGCAACAAGTGATCACTTTAGAGTTGTTTTGTACATTACCCACAAATTTCTGTCTGTTGCTTCTTTTTACAGGAGCTCATTGTCTGCCCATTCTAATAATTACTTCTAATGACGTACAATACGACGTTTTCTGTATCAGATGTATTATGAACCGTGTGGGATTCGTGCACAGTAACGTATAAGGCAATTCAAGATCTAGATTATATTTCCTCTATTTTGAAGCAATCGCTATAGCCGAAGCTTATTATTTTCCTCACTGGATTTCTTGATATCTCGCTCGCTCGTCCCCTTGATCCTGGTTAGCATTCTAACTTTTTTTATAGAATTGAAATAAGAAGCAGACATTTTCTCACTATCTTCCTTGTTACATAATAAAGCTTAGGATTGATTGTTTCTGATCCCACCATAAATATCTGTGATATGGGAAATAAGTCTCTAGAGAAGCTCTTCAGTTGCGTTGATCCGCCTATTTACACATATTTTGCTTTTTGAGCTCGACGTTTCGGAAGCGGACTCTGCTGATAAGGACTGTTTTCGCACTTGAGTCGAATTCATATGCTATGATTTTTCCCAAGCACTCAGATTCGACCTTTGATACCTTTCACTTACAAGTGTGACACTTTTACCGCTGAGCCACTGAGTAATTTTTTACGACTATATATACGTATGTATATAAATAAACTTTTCCGTGGTTACGCATTGATGTATTGCGCATGTTGCGCCGTAACTTACTGCGCATTATTTTCATTTTCTTTTCCACACTAGCTTGGCTTATTGGATTTTCTGCCATTGCGATGTATGTGGTTTCTTTGAGTTTCCGGCGAGTTGTATTCTCGTCCTTTGCCACTATCTGTACGTTATACCATTGGATGTGGTGATCTTCGTTCCAGGCATGTTCGGTGATTCTTGATTTTCTGTTTCACCCTTGCGCACGTTGTTCTTATGTTCCTGTGTTGTCACTTTGAGTGATCTACTGCTCTCTCCTATATATGCTCTGCCGCATTCGCATGGTAAGTTGTATACACAATTCTTGGAATTCTGATCTTCCTTGTATGGTTTGGTTTTGGTTAGTGTTCTCCTGAGCCTTCTGGTCGGTTTGAAGGCAGTGTGTCTTATATTTGCTGCCTATCCTTCGTATTTTGCCTGAGGTAACTTGTATATATGATATTATCGCTGTATATTTAGGATCTTCTTTTTCGTTTACCCTTTCCCTGTTTATGTTAGATCGGGGTAGCCATTTTATTTGTGTTTTAGCGATATTTTCTTTTTATTTATTCAAATCTTGAGCATGTTGCTTTCCCCCTATCGTACAAGCATTTTGCCACGCCTAACGTCACGCTTTTGTGGTTATTGGAGTTGTAGTGCAAGTACCTCTCCGTGTGGGTAGGTTTCTTGTATACATTTGTGAAAGTGTAGTCATTCCTGTGTATAAGTACATCCAGGAATGGCAGTTTTCGTTCCGGCTCCAATTGAATTGTGAATCTTATGGAAGGTGCTCTGCTATTTATATGATCTAGGAATTCATCTAGTTTATGTTTGCCGTATTGCCAAACTACGAAAGTATCGTCCAGGTATCTCAGCCACATCCTTGGTTTTTCCGTGAGTTCGGATATCGCATGGTCTTCAAAGTCTTCCATATATATCTATATATATATATATATATATATATATATATATATATAATATTGCTCACTCCAGTTCTGAGTGCCAGCACTCCTATGAAGCGTGGAAAAACCGGATAAAGCGTTGTGTCGCTTCCCAAGGGAACTATTTTGAAGGAAGTATACTCCATGACTGATTATATTGTATATAAAGGGTGTTATCGAACTAGTCTCATTACTTTATTTACAGACCTCATATGTATATATATATATATATATATATATATTGGATATATTGGATTGCTCAGTGGCTCAGCGGTAAAGGTGTCAGACTTGTAAGTGAAAGGTACCAAAGCTGGAATCTGAGCGTAGTTAAGTGCTTGGTAAAAAATCATAACATATGAATTCGACTCAAGTGCGAAAACAGTCCTCAGGACTAAGCCTGATGACGAAAGCAGAGACCGCTTCCGAAACGTCGCGCTCAAAAACTAATATGAAACCATAGTTACAAAACACTTATAATGCAGAAACATTTCAGTATCTTAGTAGCAATGGAGATAAAAATGATTTATTAAAAAATTTGTTAAGTAGAACGAATTCCAAAAAAAGGAAGACGCAAAAAACTTAAATTTCTTATCTCTGGAAACACTTCGTTACGATCTGTCCGAATTGAGTGTAACATTTGAACCGATATTGGCTAAAAACCATATTGATACGTGTTTGGGGTATGTATGTATATATATATATATATATATATATATATATATATATATATATATATATATATATATATATATATATATATATTGGTCAACTTTTAAATTGAATTGGGCTCAACATCTCTATTTAATAGGCATGTTAGGGTCTGCCTCGATAATCAAGGACTTTGGTGACTCACGAGTGTTGGTCATCATTTGGACTGGTTAATAATATACCTATTTGGTTGTAGACGTGTAAAAGTGAAAGATAAATTATGAAATCCATGAGTGTTGGTCGACGTTTAGCTTTAGTGCGGTCCAGAATCTGTAATTATAGACTATTTCCGTTTATAATAATACTCGTAACATAGGTAGTAGCAGTAATAATTTGTGTGTGTGTGTGTGTGTGCGCGCGCGTGCGTGCGTGCGTGTGTGTGTGTGTTGTGTGTGTGGGTATGGGTGTGTGTGTGAGGGGGGGAGGGGGGTGTGCTGGTGGGGGGTGTGTGTGGGCGGGCGGGTGCGTGCGTGTGTGCGTGCGTGAGGGCGTGTGTGTTATGGGGGCGTGTGTGCGTGTGTATCTGTCTAACTCAAATATTAACGTAAAACAGTTATCCAAGTTTCGTTTAGTTACGAAGTTTCTTCAGTAAAATACTCTAAACAAAACTTGAAAATGTGGTTATGATTTCACAGATGATTATTTTATATGAAATCATAACCGCGTTTTCAAATTTTGTGGTATGTATTTTACTGTACAAAATTCGTATCGAAGTGAATCTTGTATAATTGCTTTACATTGACGTTGACGTTAAGTAGATACATATGCACGCACATTCGCACCTATCCACTCGCTCACGTACACACGCGCACAGACACTCACACAGGCGCGCGCTTGCGCACGCACACCCATGAAATCTCGTGTTGATCCATTCTAGTTCTGGTTTGGCAACGTTTCGCGCATCTTGGAATTTCACTCTGCTTCTCGTAATTCGTATTGAACTGATGTTGCTGTCGCCTTATATATCTGTTTAACCTTCGCTATCTTTTTGTTTTCACGTTTCCGGTCCACTGATTCATTACTTTTTTCGATGGTTTGTCGCTGTTACTTCTTTCTGATTTTCGATATTTACATTTACTAATTTCCATAGGTTTCAAAGTTTCTGCTTGCCAACCCTTGCGTTAAACTCAATCTCGATGGTATTATTCTCTGAATTATGTGGTTGGCCAATGCTATCTGCTTGGTTGTTCAAAATCTATTGTGTGTTTTACACTAATGATGAAGTATGATTGTTCTTCTTTACTGCTAATTTGTTCGAAGAACTGTACTGATCTTTATGTCATTGATTTTTGATTTTGATTTTATATTTATGTTTGTATTTGTTATGTTTTGTTGGTCCGCGAATCCTCTATATCTGGTAACTAGTATTTTGTCGATCGACTGTAGTTGTGCTGGATGGTGGTGTCCTTGTGCATTTAGGGATCTATTGGTATGTGTTGCTTTTCTGTACACCGTGTGTCCCAAACTTCCGCTTCTCTTTTGCACTAATAAATCTAGAAATTGTAATTGGTTCTCACTTTCTATCTCCAGCGTGAATTTAAGTCTTACATTTCTGAACCATAAGTTTGGTTTGTTTTTGGGTCTTTCTAACACTCTTTTTTCCAAGTTTTTCATAAATAACTTGACGATCACTGGCGATATTGATGAACCCATGGGTGCTCTTTCCACCTGCTTATATTTGTCGTTTCCGTAAATGAAGTAGGCGTTCTTCGGGCAATATTCGGTGACACTCATGATATCAATTAGTACTTGGAATTTCTGTTTCAGTATGTCTGATTCTCCGCGATATATTAGTGAATAATCGGATCACATCAATATTCCAACATTCTGTGAATGTTGGACAACATTTTTGTTCAAAAGCTACGTTTATACACCAATTTTGTTGTGGACGCGTGAAAATGAATTCTGGCGGTGACCAATCGTTCTCTAAAATGTTTGTACAGCAATTTCGTTGGGTTTGCGGGAAAATGGAATGCTTGATGACCAAAGAGTAACGTTAAGTACTACGAGTATTCGACCATAGCGTTTGATCTACACACAAGCTGTCGTGTACGACACCAACTGTGGTTCTGGGCAACGACGTATGGCTTTTACGTTTTACATACATATGGTATGTATGCATAGTGTCTTACGAAAACATCTGAAAATTTTATTTGAAATGTTTTATGTATTTACGCGTTTTGAAACTCCATAAACACCAAAAATTGGTATGTGTGTGGGTTGGTGAGATGATGTGTGGTTGGGTGAGTTTGGTTCCGTGCGTGGGTGTGTGCGTGCGTGCGTGGGTGTGTGTGTGGGTGGGTGAGTGCGTGGGTCAGTATGTGCGTATGTGTGTAAAATAATATTAAATCCAGACAAATTTATTAAATAATAAGTAATAAACGTGCTAGATACTATAATTAATGCAACAGTGTGTCGCTAGGGGTGTGTTAGAAGTGTAGAATGGTTAATCTCATCTAATCCATACTCAAATAGTTAGCGATAACTTAATAAGAATTAATACATAAGACGAAATTTTGTGGAGAGATGTCTAATAAGAAGAAATTTGTGCCGTGAACAAGGAATAATTAAATGGCAAGGGATACAGAAGCGTCCTAATTATTTGGAGATTTAAGGGATTGTCAATTTATACTATACAAACTAGAAAAACTAGCAGATGCAATGTGAGGGCTTATGTCACTTTATAAAGAAAAATTCAATTTCCTTTAAAGATCTGTACAACTTTTCATCATCGAAAAGAAGCACAGATCGTCTTCCACTAAGCAGAGTAATGAAAAAGCCTTATAAGTTGATAATTCTGAAATGTGTGTATTTCTTATTTCCTGTATGCGGTAATTTTGGGGAAATAAAATGCACGAGGTCGAAAATAATTTAAATGTAATCTTTGTTGAGTCAAGGTAGTAACTATCAAAGCTTTAAGGGTACACTTAAGCACTTATTTATGAAATCATAAAATGTTCGAAACACGCTTTGGCGGCAGTGACGAATATACTTTTATGTATCATCCAAAAATACATACTCTTTTATCCATAACTTTTACCTGTAACAAACTTTTCAGCATCAGACTAGATTATATCAAAATTCTGAACATGACAATCGGGATTGAACCGAATGTACATTCCGACTAAAAACAGGGACACATGGCCGCGTATAATATATAGGAAGCACGTGTCTCAAAGTTCCGGAGTTTAGGAGTGTACACGTGCGCGTTTCCACGGAAACGGGTCGATGTTTTAGCCATAAAGTTTTATGGGCGCTTTGCAGACGCATGCACCACCGGCGTCGCGGCGACCCGCTATACTGTGATTCAACGCCCGACAAGAACGAGCGTGGGCCAGCGCCGTTAAGTCTACTGAATAGATCGTAAAAAACAGTGGCGCTGCATATTTATTAGAAATCGAAATTATATCGTGCCGTTTTAAAACAAGGGTAAAAATTCGTATTAATAGAAACACTTTTTTTGTTTATGTTAACCAAAATAAAAATATTTAATCAAAATAACATTTCTGAAATTATTACAATCCAAGATATTTTTGGAAAGGGCACCATCGTAACTGATTTTTGAGACATGAGTCCTATTGGCGTCAGTTATTTAAAATCAAAATTCTATAACGGTCGAAGGATCTACGAACACTAGTTAAGCTAATTTACTCGCTTGTGTAAACAGAACATCCAGCATGTCCTTAAAATCGTATACACATATTGTTTAATGAACATATAGAAATAAAAATATTATTGCTTTTTCTATAACTAACAGAAATTAAATATAAGATTATTTAGAGTGTGCTTTTACTAAAAAACTAATTTGGCGCCCAACGTGGGGCAAAGTTTAAGCATAGCCAGAAGTCGGTTTTACATACTCCTCATGAGCAGCGATAATACTTAATGCTGACAAATGTAAATAAAGATCTGTCTAAGGTATTCCATTTGCTTGTAACCTTAAAGTTAAAAAATTGAGTTAAAATATATTGTATTTTGTTCCCGTCTGCCTTTATTTCATCAAAATAATTTATGAAACTTTGCTAACTTATTTGCATCAAAACATACCTTTCCTTTCATTTTTCGATTTACTTTCATTTTATTTCACAGAGCACGATTTTCGACTATTTTTAAAAGTTTAACCTGTTTTAAATTCACATCAAGTTTTTTTTCTTTTACGTATAATGTGAAATATATAATAAAAGTTAATGTCAAAAGGAAAATATATAATTCTTGTTTTATTTAAGTAAAAAAAAATGGAGGAAAAAGGTTATACGAGCGATCGCTTATTTTGATATATTTCTATATTCAGTTTAGGATAGAACCTTAAACTCCTTAGAGAAATTCTACTGGACCTTTGAGATATCTTGTGTAGGCAAAGGGAATTATGTTGTCGCTTTGACGTTCCTTTCCTTATACTTTTTGAACGAAAAGAGAATTTTTTTTCGAGGTTATTTATTATTTTTATATTTTTTTTAAAGTTAAATAAAAAGGAGTGTTCAATTTTATATGTACCAAATAATGAGTTTGTGATTTAGTATTCATGGAGAAGCTTTTGAGCTGAGGTAATTCGGTAGCAGCATCACTTTAAATTCCGTCGCTTTCCAAGTTTTGTTTTCTGTAAAGTGTAGACGGTGTATTTTTGTATTATTAGTGTATCTTATATTTTAGGATAAAGAATCAATAAGATTTTATTAATACAACAGGCCTCGGCTGTTTTTTATTGAAACCTTACCTTCGGGGCACGTTTTTTTCATACTAATTTTTATTAATAAACTAACATTACATTCTGAGTTACACGGGAGATCATTGCCATTAAGAGGACGTACTATGCTCAGAGCCAAAAAATTATACACACTTTCATGTTGTTTTAACTTAGTGTTGAGCCTTTTGGAGCTTCCTCTTGTACATTGTATTGCTGAAAATTTATCCACGACTCTTAATTATACAGAGTGGACCAAAGGTCTGGAAGCGGCCAATTATCTCGTAAATTGCTAGTCCGAATTGTACAGGGTGGCCAACTAAGAATGCGAGGTACTGTATCCATCGTAGAGACTTGCCCAAAAAAAAGTTATTACTAAAACGGCCAATACAAAACCTGGAAAATATTTTCAAGTTTCTGAAATGGCCGCTAGGGGCGTAACTGTAATCTTGAATCTAAAAAGTGATGTTTCTGTGAATTCTGCTATATTAACCTAATAAAAAATAACTGATCCTTAAAGTAGAGGATAATCTGAACTTTTTTGTTTGGCACTTTTTGACGTATGTCTAAAAATAATGTGGTGGGGGTATTCAAAGGTTTCCTTAAATAACCCCTGAAACGGCTAAGTCGATTTTAACAAACTTGGGCGCGTTAAAATAGCTTTTCTTGGGCTATAAATGTTAAAATAATTGAAGTTTTGTTAGTTTTACATGTCGCCGCTAGAGGGCTTTGTTCGACATTCCGACAGAAACGGTTAATTTTCGCAAGAAAAATAAATGCATTGGTATGACTTTTTTCATGAGCAAGTAGCCAAATGATGCCTAAACAAGCTCGCGAAAACCGCATCTCGATATCTTGTTCCTAACCTAAAATATCGGCCAAAGAAAACTTTATACGAAAATCCCTTAAATTTTTTTTAACTATATTTTTCTGGAATTGTTTCTATTATGTAAGTTGTGGCTCTAAAAGGACCGATTTAAAGGAGGAAGGTTTTAATGCCCCTTAAATGCTCGAAATGCTGACCATCACGCTCTATGCATTTCTGAAGTCTCTCATCACTGGACAAAACTGCAGCTTCAATTTCGGCTCTCGGTATGTTACGTATTGCGTTACGTATCCGGTTTTCATGTCTTCTCTACTAGTAGGTTGAGTCTGAAACACGATGTCCTTTAAGCGCCCCTATAAATAAAAATCGAGGCAAGTTAAGTCTGGCGATCGCGGAGGCCATGGAAACAGACTTCCTCTTCCAATCCACCGCTGTTGAAATACCACATTAATATGCTCTCGCACATTAATATCAAAATGTGCTGGGCAACCATCCAACTGCAAAAACAATTTTTGCGTTGTTTCCAGAGGCACATCTTCCAACAACGGTAATTGATTGGCGAAACAGTCAAGAAATACATTGCCATTTAGGAGTTGCTCGAAAAAATATGGCCCAATAGTTCTGCCTCCCAGTATGCCACACTATACATTTAAACTCCAACGTCCTTGGCGCTGAACTTCACGCAACCAATGGGGATTTTCTGCAGACCAATAATGCATATTGTGCAGATTGACTCTCCCGTCACTACTGAAGGTGGCTTCGTCGGTCCAAAGAATTTGAAATAAAAATTTTCTATTTTCGCGTATCGTGCCTAACATCCAATGGCAACAGTCTAACCTTCGATTAAAATCTTCCTCTTTCAAGGCCTGATGCAAAACGACATGATATGGGTGCATTCTTAAAGTAATTAAAAAAAGTTTAAACGAATACCTATATAGTGTGATGGCCGTTAGAACTTACCTATGGCCCTTTGACCGTTGTCCGTGATATGCCCAACTCTGTGGATAATGCTCTTGTGCTAACATGAGGATTTCCTTCAATATAGCCCAGTACACGGTTAATATTTTCTTGTGTTCTTCCAATTCTTTGCCGTTGAAACGTAGGCCGAAAACTACCATTGGCTCGTAAGCTCTCCACTAATCGGGGAAAAACTTACATCGCAAGGATATCGAGCCGCGTAAACTCTTTAGCTACTGCGGCATTCTGAAGACATTCAAAATAAACCGCAAGCATATCAACAGTTTCATTATTCGTAAAACGCATTTTGAAAGCACAAAATTGCTCAAAGTAACGCGAAAGTATTGACAACTATTGACCATTTGAGGATTATGTATGTTTTATTTAGGTATCTGTTTCCATTGCCTTCTTCTATTAATTGTATTTTTCGTATATATCCATAGTGAATATGCATTTAAACAAACAAAAATAGGCCTTTCGTATAACTTTTAGCATTGCTTACTTGCCCGTAGTAATTTCAAAAGGGTGATTTTATTCTAGTGAATAAATTTACAAACATTTAAAATCGCAATTTCTAGGTAACCTATTCAGAGCCTAAATTGAAGCTGCAGTTTTCTCTACCCATAAGAGGCCTCAGCAATGCACAGAGTGATGGTCAGCATTTCGAGCATTTACGGGGCATTAAAACCTTCCTCCTTTAAATCGGTCCTTTTAGGACCACAACTTATAGTAGAAACAATTCCAGAAAAATATAGTTAAAAGAAATAAAAATTTAAGGATTTTCGTATAAAGTTTTCTTTGGCCGATATTTTAGGTTAGGAAGAAGATATCGAGATGCGGTTTTCGCGAGCTTGTTTAGGCATTATTCAGCTACTTGTTCATACCAATGCATTTAATTTTTTTGCGAAAGTTAACCGTTTCTGTCGGAATGTCGAACAAAGCCTTCTAGCGACGACATGTGAAACTAACAATACTTCAAATATTATAACATTTGTAGCCCAAGAATAGCGCATTTCAACACGCCCAAGTTTGTTAAAATCGGCTTAGCTGTTTCGAAGATACAGGGGTTATTTAAGGAAACCTTTGAATACCCACCACCACTTTATTTTTAGACATACGTCAAAAGTGCCAAACAAAAAAAGTTCAGATTATCCTCGACTTCAAAGATCAGCTATTTTTTTATCAGGTTAAAACAGCAGAATTAACAGAAACATCACTTTTTTAGATTCAAGATTGCAGTTACACACCCTAGCGGCCATTTCAGAAACTTGAAAATATTTTCCAGGTTTTTGTATTGGCCGTTTTAGTAATAACTTTTTTTTGCGCAAGCCTCTACGATGGATAGTTTCCCAGATACAGTACCTTGCATTCTTAGTTGGCCACCCTGTACAAACTTTTGGATAAGTCTATTTTGGGATACGGAGATTCCAGATTTGACATTTGCAATTTTGCCAAATTTGGCGTTTCTCTGATATGGTTAGTCACCTTTGTTTTTTAAGTAAATCACCGTGTATATGCAGTCATTATTGGAATCTCCTCTTCAGGATTTTATGTAGTCTAGAAGGTCTTAAATACATAACAGTGCAAAATATGTAGATTTGAAGAAATTTAAATGTTTAAATATAGAATGCTGTGATTTTGACATTTGTTCGCCATTTACATTATTAAATAAAACTTACAGTAGTTTGATGTGTTTTGAAAAGTTCTGCAAAGTAAATTGTTCCTCTAAAATGATTGTTAATGAAAAAAAACGAATTACTATTCTAATGAGAGGGTACAGCGACACAAAAAGATCTTATAGTGAAGTAGCCAACTTGTTCAACGACACTTTCCCAAACCGTTCTCGTATTCATAAGGCGACTTTACAAAAAAACTGTAAAGCGCTTTGGGGACTCTGGAGGAGTAAAAGATAGATACCGATCAGGAAGACCAGAAACAGTTATAATTGACAGTAAAACATTAGGTAGAATGCAGAGTTTCGTTGAAGATCCACATACATCCTCACGCAGGATTGCACAACTACATGATATAGGACATTCTTCAGTCTTACGTGTATTACATAAGAATAAATTTCATCCCTACAAAATTCATTTATTGCAAGAATTAAGTGAAGATGACTTCAACTGTAGATAATGATGGAAAAAATTGAAAATGACGGCACTTTCGTTAACAACATATGTTTTTCCGGCGAAGCAACCTTTACACTGTATGAGAGTGTAATTAGACATAATTTAAGGTACTGCAATGACGTAAATCCACACTGAATGCGTGAAAACCATGCTCAAAGACCACAAAAATTAAATGTATGGCCAGGTATAGTGGGTACTCAGTTAATTGCGCCGTTCTTTATCGATGGAAATTTAACGTCAGATACGTACGAAATGCTACTTAGAAATGAAATTGTACCTACGCTGAGAAACTTGTTTGGAGCCAATTTTAATCAGATATGGTTTCAGCAAGATGGAGCTCCGGCTCATTTTGGTGCAAATCTTCGACGTTATTTAGATGAGATATTCCCTGGACGATGGATTGGTAGACGAGATAGTATTGGATGGCCTCCACGTTCACCTGATTTCAATCCTAAAGATTATTTTTATTGAGATGCTTGAAAAATTCAGTTTACAAGACTAAACCAGCAAGTCTTACAGTGTTAAGGCAATGAATCTCTATTAATTTCTAGACAATCATGGAGAAATGTGGTAGACGCATTCTATCATGGATTAGAGTACTGTCAACTCACAAATGAGCACATTTTGAACATTTGATATTAAGTAATTAATATGTTAAAAATGTTGTATTCTTTCAATTGTTACCTTTTAACGTAGTTGAAAATAGTTTGTATTAAACAATTTATTGAGACAATAAAGCGTTGCCAGACCTCTGTTTTATATATTTAAGACCTTCTAAACTACTAATCATAAATGTTACATATGGTTGAACTCGTATTGATGAGGAGATTCCATTAATAACTGCATATACAGGGTGATGTATTTAAAAAACCAAAGTGACTAATAATATCAGACAAACGGCAAATCTGGCAACATTGCAAATGTCAAATCTGGAATCGCCGTATCCCAAAATAGACGTATCCCAAATTTTGTGCAATTCGGAGTCACATTTTACGAGATAATTTTCCATACTTTTGGTCCACTCTGTATACTGGCCACCATAAGTAAATGAACACCTAGTAAACGTTGATGTATTTTAATGAAATTTAAAAAAAACGTGTATTTTATTCCTTTTAAAAAACGATGAAAATTTCAGCAAGATACAATAAAGATTAATCAAATAATCATCGACAATGAATCAAAAACTCTTTCTTTTCATTTGACATTAGTTACTTAAGTGTCATTGTTAAGCTTAATAAGTAAACACATTAAAGTTGAAATCATGCCTCCTGTACGACATTTTGCAAATTTCCATCAGTTAACGTGGCAGAATAATCGGTCTACGAGAAGCCCGGATTATCAATTCGTGCCATTGTCGCTCGTGTGGGATGCAGTGTCGCCACAATTTCCTTATGTTAGCGAAGATGCTCAGAAAATAATGAGGAACGACGACCTTTGCACCCCGGACGTCTTTGACCCACCAGTGATCGTGAAGATCGTGCTCTTCGGCTTGTAGTTCTTCGTCAACAAGGGGAAATTGGTGATAGATGGCGAGGATTAACTGATCATCAAATCTCCTTACGATCGTCGTATCGAAGAACTCGATCTTTTGGGCTCAGATCGTACCGACCATTACTTTGTTTACCTTTAACTCCACGCCATCGTACTGCACGCTGGTAATAGTGTAACTGGAGATTGCATGGGAATGTGCAATGGTGACGAATCTCGATTTTGTTTATGGGCTCATGATAGTAGTTATTGAGGGAACATTAAATGTAAATCGGTACATTAACAACGTTCTTGAACCAGTATTACTGCCATATCTGCAAGAAATAGAAAATCTAATTTTTCAGCAAGATAATGCGTGCCCGCATTCCGCAAAGGTTGCTATGGAGTTTCTAAACACTGCTAATGTTGATCTGCTTCCATGGTCTTTTCGTTTGCCAGACTTATCACCAATCGAACATTTGTGGGATATAGTAGGACGGGGAATAAATGATCTACAGCCACTCCCAAACAATATAGATGCCCTTAACCACGGATTTTAGAAGCGTGGGATGGTATACCTCAGATTAGCATAGATTCACTCATTTCAAGTATCCCTAAGCAGCTGAATGTGTTAGAAATAGAGGGTCGACGCATGATTAGTGTTAACAATATTTTTAACTTGCTAAAATTTTCATCGTTTATTAATAGGAATAAAATACACGTTTTCTGAAAATTTCATTAAAATACATCAGCGTTTACTGTGTGTTCATTTATTTATGGCGGCCAGTGTATTTTATCTTTCTTACATGAAAACTACTATTTTAAGAAATTTAGCGTAATTGTTTCTATTTTGCAGCAAGTGTAGTAACTTAAATACACTTGCGGTTCATCCTTGTTCTTCAAGATTTGCGTCAATGTTTCCGTTTAATTGGTTACTACCTCACCTCACAGTTTCTGGATACTTTTGCATGTATGACTGTATACTAGATTCATATCTCGCGGAGAATCGGTTGAATTATTGCTGATCTGTCGTATTGTGATGAAAAGATGAAATTCTTTGTAGCGGAAGCTGGAAGATTTAACTAATGTACTAGGGTTGCTCAATTAAAACCCATCTTTGGTCTATAAAAAATGTATTCGGAAATAAATTTACAAATAATCACCTCTACAATTAAGGCACATACCCCACTGCTTCACTAACCGATTTATACCTTGTTCGTAAAATTCTCGTGGCTGCTGGTTGAAGAATCCCTTCACGGCATTTTATACTCAGCGTCCGATTCAAAGCGTTCTACCTCTCAATACCTTCTTCAGTGGGCCAAAGATATGTCAATCGCAAGGCGATAAATCTGAGCTGTAGGGTGGATGTTCTAAAACGCTCCATTTTTCTTTGCAAAATTTCTTTCACTACGTTTAGGACATGAAGCCGCGCGTTGTCGTGAAGCAAAATGACACGATTGGAAAGTTTTTCCTAGACGTTTTCGTCTTATTGCTTGATGAAGCTTATTCATAGTTTCGTTGTGTAGATTTGCATTAATATTCACTCTATGTTCTTTAAATTCTATCAACAATGGTCATTTGTCTTTGATTGTGAAACCATGTAAGTTAATTGCACCATAAAAACAAAATCCTAAAAAACCCAAGGTCTGTAACTGTCGACTTCTGCTTCTGGTTACGCGTACTGTACTGCTGTTTCCTGATGTTTGTTGCTTCTTGGATACCTCTTTTGTAGCTGGTAGTTTCACTTTCTCTTGATTTCTATGGCTTCCCTTATTATTCTTACTGTTGGGTCCTTGATGTTGGCCAACGATCTAGTGTTGGCCAAATTTATTTTGTGTCCAGTGCTCGTTATATGCTGCGCCAGCGATGTGGATTGATTTTTTTTACCAAGTCTATGCGTTCCTCTTTCCTTTCCACGTATTTTTATGTTTTTCCAATATGTCGCAATATCTACAATTGATTTCATATACGTCTTGTTTCTGTCAATCGATGTGATTCTTAGGGTTTTGCAGTATGTTCGCTACTTTCTGGCTTGGTCTGAATATTGTTTCAACTTGGTGTTTTTGTGGAATTCTCCAAATTTTATCCGTTGTTACTTTGATATAGCGTAGAATAGCTTGGTTTCTAGAGCGGTTTTTTTTATGGATTGTTAATCCTTTCAATGAACCCACTTGTTACGTGCACAAAAGGATATTGGTAGAAATTTGTGACCAAGGTGCAGTAACAAGGAAAAGAGGAATTAGCCGGAAGCTCAGTCGGTCGGTTCAGCACTTGGATGCATGGGCGTTTTGGCAGGAGAAAGGAAATACATAAAGTTTAAAAAAGGGCACCACTTGATTGACTTCTTTATCGCCCCTCTATCAAGAAAAGGGCTACGGCCACATAGGACAAAAGAGACAGTTAAGAGAAAATGGTGAACTAAGTCCACACGGATGAGGAACTGGTTAGGAATTTGATCGTAGATCACAGGATTAATGAAAGAACTTACAATTGTTTAACATCACTTTTAATATACCCCAAATGAAATGGTACAACTGGTATAAATAATAATTTAAATCCGTAAACCTTTACCCAAAACAAAACTTGATGAAGCGACAACTCGCTGACATAAATACCACTTCGTAAGGAAATATTACCCATACAATAAATAATACTCTACTTAATAATATAACTACAACATGAATCCGCAGTAATCAACTTACCTTTCAGCAAACTATTAATTACTTAAAATGTACCTACACAGACCCCATACGGTTCGGCATCTAGCGTTGACCCTAAAAGAAAAGAATACCCAAACATATATATATTATTTATCCGAAATTTAAATCTTTTAACCCGATATTCCACGAAGAGCTCTACGTCGGATTAGTTTATCGGTTTCCAATCAACCGGACGCAATTAAACCCCGAATATAAAGCGAAAATTAGCACTAGATGTCTAACCAGTTGTTTACTTATGCAAGCACAAAATATTATTAAATTTAGTTAACATGAGCATTATAAACAAAATAGTAAGCATGAAGCGTTTAAAAATATGTGAAAGGCGAAGCTCATTACCGATTCGGCAATTGCAATACAAGAAGTTAGCAAAGGCGCAGCACAAATTGATACAGTTATTGGTAAGCATAGGGCTACCAACCAACAAAAAACAACTTAGTAAATCCTATTTCAAACAGTTTTATACTAACAATTATTAAACTTGTACTCAGAAATAAATAAAATAACAAGTGTTATACATCCCAATGATAACAGTTAAATAAGCAATTTGCTTTACACAGTAATTGAAACCCCAGCAGTTTGCATAAATTTTATGACATATATGGTATATTTAAACTCGACTAGCAGCATTCAGTCAACAACAGCTGAATGTAGGTGCAGTAAACACAAGTAGTTCTAACCATTGAACAACTATGGTTATTTATCCGAGTAAAACTAGTACATAAGAAACGTTAGAGATTGACAGATAAAGTACAAATTGGATTGTAATGTCAAATGTAAGTATAAGCGAAACTTTGAAATAACCCAACTTATCTTTTACAGGTAAAAGTGTATGATGTTACTCTCGATTACTAAGCAAAGGTTTAACCATAAAGTATAAGCATTAGTTTCAGGCTTAAAATAATTGTGATAACACACTAATACAAGTAGCAAACACAGTAATGTAATGGTTATAAAAACTTTCAGTAAAGTACAGATAACGAGAGCCTCTTGATACAGAAAACTAGCAAAAGTCACTCACCAGGTAAAATTTTGTATGCGTGCAACAATAATACTTATCAGAACCGAGTCGTAGGTGTAACATACATTTCTTCTGTTAATGCGGAAGATATTAGGAGAAGGAGTAATCGTACACTGTTTTCATTCAGGTTCGAAGACCCATAACCAACATTTCACACCTCTAACGAATGATATCCAAATGTGTTGCCAGCACGATTTAACTACCTCTTATGGAGCACGAAGGATGTTAATCTTCAGTAAATGTGTATGAACCAGGAAAAAACCTATATAAAATAACCGTGTTAGAATTTAAATCAATAACCAAATTTTATAAAATATGATCTTTATGATGTATGTAAAATTTCAAAACATGTACACCTGTATTAACAATGTTAAGTTTAGTAACTAAGAAAAGTGAATAGCTTACCTCTTGATCGAAGCCAATGTGTAGCAGAAGCACCCAAAAAATTAAAGCCGAACTAAATTCGAAGTCCCCAACAGGACTTATTTATGTGGAAAAAGAATAAAACCAGCAACAGGCGCTGAGTTAAAAATTTTCTTGAACAATTCAATCCAATTTTAGGAACACCTTTTCCAAATTTTACATGTGCTTTTCGCTACGCATTTTACCCAAAATGGCGTTTTACTTCTTATCTCGAAGTACCAGAAAACCAAAAAAAACCCATAGCCTGATTATTTTCACCAATCCAGAATTTTAAAGTATCACGTGTTTGAAATATTTTAAATTGAAACGATATTTAGTGACAATGTTGCCGTTTTCCAACAACATACACGAGGAGTCGCAAATTAAAGACCATAAATTCATCAACCGAGTTTTACACGTATCAAATCCCCCCCTAGCAAAATTAAAAACCCCACCCAGAATTTCGAAACCCCGTACAAAGCAGACCAAAACGACACCACGCAGCAATCCACGTGGCGGACGTAATTACCTCAAAGTCACCCACAGTCACTACCTAAGAATCATTCATACTAGACGAGCGGACACCCTGGCTCCAACTCCCACCTGAGCCCTTCGGCAGTCGGCCGGTACTAGGTCATAACTAAATAAAAATAAAAATAAAAATAAAACCAAACCTACTACATTCTCCAACCGTACTCGTCGTTCGGTGCTCATAAAGGCAGAGCGACCCTCAGTGGCATCACAAGAGTTTACCTAAAGAGAAGAGGCGAAAATAGCTCTAGAACAGATTGTTGCACCTCTTACCGCTCCCCCCCTCATCCACTAAGAAGGGGGACTCGGACAGGCGGGCACGGCAGTGTGGCGTCTTATACCCCGAGAGGCCCAGAATTCTCCCAAAGAGGGGAAATGAAAGGAAGCAAGAAGAGTAGAAGCCAGAACGGTCTACCAAAGATTAGCTCAGCTTTATGCTCAGCAAACTCTAAGTACAGTCTTTAAACGCGCAGCGTAACAGAAGGTATACCGTGAGGCGATACAGCCCTCAAAACTAAAACATAAATGAACTGGGAATAAAATAAAAAGGTGTAAACTAAGTTGTTGGGATCTCAAATCGGATAAGGATTGTGAGTTTGGGTAGGCATTTGGGTGCCATCATCCCACATTCATTTATTCATCTAAACATACTTGGCAATTACGCCCCCGATCCCAACCCCCGGCAGAACTATAGGGTCGCCAACCTAAAACCCCAACCCAAAACCAAATCCCAATCCCAACCCTTGCACACAGAGACAGACGTGCTAAGAAACCCACCGAAAGAAATAAAAGAAGGAAGTGAAGGGCTCTGATGTTCGAGCAGGGATACACTCGAAGAATGGAAAGGACAGAGGTGAGTGTAACCTAAATATAGCCACCCCTATGAAGATAACCCAACCAACCACCCGAAAGAAGTAGCGTAGCGACTACTTGTGCCGCTTGCGGCGTTTAGGACTCTACAAGAGTACCTTTGGTCCTCGAACCCACAGTATCAATCGCATCCTCGTCCGATGACGTAATAGAAGGCGCAGAGAGCAAAGGTGCGTGCGGTTTAAGATCTTTAGCGTGATAGACGCCCAAAGACTTCCCGTTGCATCGTCTAACGCGTACGTCCACGGAGAAACTACCCGTGATATACGGCACGGACCCACGAATTTCGGTGCGAGCTTGGCATTGAAATACCGAGACGCATCGGAGAGAACGAAATTTCTTTTCCAAACCAGATCGCCTATTTTGTAGCGAACGTGACGGCGACGAAAGTTATACCGCTGTTGGACTCGTTTAGTAGAACGTTTCATACGTTGAAGAATGTCCAAGCGAAGTGAGTTGTAGAACTGGTCGGATCGTATCGGAGGAGTATTTTCACTAGGGTTCAGGATAGGAGAGTCAGAGTCAAGAGGTTCAGGAAAAGATCACCATAAAGTACGTGTTCGCGTCCACAGAAAGCAAAATACGGAGAGTAACCGGTAATCTCATGTTTAGCTGAGCGAATAGCGCATCCGATCTTCGGTAAATTTACATCCCAGGTACGCTGATTGGAGCTAATATAAGAAGAGAGCATTGTTTTAGAACTCTGTTAATTCGTTCAGCCGGATTTGATCTAGGGTGATATTTTGGAGTATATAGAATATTTGTACGATAGCGAGAACACAGGTTTGTAAATTCCTTGCTGCGAAATTGTACCCCATTATCAGTGATTATGTATTGTGGAGTACCAAACATTAAAAGATTTGTTCTTCTAGAATTCGAGTAACCATAGTAGCTGTTGCAGTACGTAAAGGAAAGAAGCATGGAAATTTAGTGAAATAATCTGCTACCACAAGTATAAAACAATGACCTTTTGAGGATCGTGGCAGAGGTCCTACGAGATCTGCGCAAAGTACTTGCCATGGCCTGGTAGGCACAATAGCAGGAGCAAAGAATCCTGGCGGTGTCTGTTGTTCCACCTTATGAGCAGCACAGGTATTGCAGCGTCGAATGTAACGCGAGACGTCGGCCCGTAAGGCTGGCCAATAATAATGAAGGGAGATACGAGCTACAGTTTTGTTACCCCACAATGTCCTGCAGTAGGAGAATCATGTAATTCGCGAAGAATTTCCGAACGTTGGTTCTTTGGAACCACCATTTTCCAATCCCTAAGTCATCAGAAGTTGAAGTAGCTTTAGTACGCTTGAAGAGCAATTCATTTTTAACAAACCAGGAAGGAAATTTCCTTGAGAAGAATTTACGCGTTCGCGCATAGAAATATACCATTGATCAGTAATAGGTAGTGAGATACGTGAAGTAGTTGGTTCAGTGACGAGAGTATCAAGTTTTGGTACAGAACGAGAAAGAGCATCAGGTACTACATGTTCTTTACCTTTTCGGTGTATGATGTCGAAGTCGTATTGTTGAAGCCTAATAGCCCAACGAGCTAATCTTCCCGAAGGATTTTGAAGTTTATTTAGCCATACTAAAGAATGATGATCAGTAATTACCGAAAAGTGTGCAGCCTCGACATAAGGACGAAATTTTTCAATGGCCCATAAGACCGCTAAACATTCTTTCTCGGTCGTTGAGTAATGACGTTCCGTTTTAGTTAAGGAGCGACTGATGTAACTAATGACTTGTTCACCAGCCGTAGTAGTCTGACTTAAAACAGCACCTAAGCCAAAATCTGAAGCATCTGTTTGTATAGTAAGAGGACAAGAAAAATCAGGACATGAAAGAATAGGAGCAGATACGAGACATTTTTTTAGAGCGTTAAAAGAATCTTGACATAGAGTTGACCAAACGAAAGGAGTGTTTTTCCGAGTAAGCGCACTCAAAGGAGCAGTAAGCGTAGCAAAATTTGGAACAAAACGTCGATACCAACTACACATTCCGAGTAATCTACGAATTTCCGTTACTGAGGTAGGAACAGGTATAGAAGTAATTGCAGCGATCTTATCCGGATCAACCAATAAGCCATCTTTGTTGACCACATAACCGAGATATTTCAATTCGGGACGACAAAATTGACATTTGTCGCGTCTTAAAGTTAACCCTGCTTCCCGTAAACGATTGAAAATTTGCGTCAGCACCTCTAAATGTTTCTCGAAAGTAGGAGTAGCAATGACTATATCATCCAGATAAGCGAAACAGTATGGTTCGAGATCAGCACCGAGAACACGATCAATTAATCTTTGAAAAGTAGCAGGAGAGTTATGTAATCCGAAAGGCATTCTAGTAAATTGAAATAAGCCTCTATGAGGTACAGTAAAAGCAGTGAGCGGTTTAGAATTTTGAGAAAGAGGTATTTGCCAATAAGCAGAACGAATATCCAAACTGGATAAGAAGCGAGCATCCCGTAACCGATCCAAAATCGAAGTTATATAAGGCAAAGGGTAAGCATCCTTTTGTGTCACAGCGTTGACTTTGCGAAAATCGATACAAAATCTGTAGGAGTTGTCTTTTTTCCGTACCATAACTACTGGACTAGACCATGGACTATTCGAAGGTTCTACAACACCCATAGCCAACATGTCATCAAGCTCTTTATCCACAATAATTTGTAAGGTAGGAGATAACGGATAATATCTTTGCTTAATAGGTTCTGCGTCTGTAATAATTTTGTGCTCTATTAGAGAAGTGCAGCCAAGTGTATCGGAAGCCAAAGGAAAAGCTGTATTCAGAAGATTTTGTAGTGAGTTTTGTTCAAAGGGAGATAATTCGGAGAAAGAGTTTAAATGTTCGGTATTTATAGCGTCAAGTAATGGAGTAGGTCCAAAAGACCAATGACCCTTTCGGAAATCTGGGACGAAATCAATCGCCCTCCAAAAATCTATACCCAAAATAAGTGGTTGAGAAACTTCTGGTACTACTAACACATCAATAACTACCGTTTTATCTTCCACCGTGATCGGAAGAGGAACATGACCAAGAATCTGACATTTGCCACCATTAGCCACTGAACAAAATAAAGGAGATTTGTCTGTCAAAAGTGAAATATGTAAACGTCGTAAAGAATTCCATCCATCCATGCCAAGTATGGTCCGTGAGGATCCACTATCCAGAAGACCTTTAAACATTTGTCCAAGAATTGAGACATTAAGGTAAGATCGTTCGTCGTTACGAACACTAGAGAATATAAAGTCAAGAAGAAAACGTTGTTGGTCAGTAAGACCCGAAAAAGGAGTATCCGAGATGGTAGGTACAAGAGAGTCTTCTACTCGGTCAGAAGCCTCTAATATTAGTTTCCCTGACGAGAATTACATTTAGGACAATTTGGTCTGGTAACCCCTGGTTTACCGCAACCATAACAATGCTTATTCTGTGGTTCTGAACATTTAGGAGAAGTATGTCCTCGTTTTTGACAATTCCAGCAACGTAAATTAGGAGATGAAGGAGTAGATAAGGTATGGACAACGTAAGGAGTAGGTTTACGAATATTAGACGAAGTTGATGCATCACTAGCAGAATCTACATATGCTAAATTAGGTTCTAATAATTTGGAAGTACGACGAGAAGGAGGAGGTTTAAATGTTTCAATAGAATATTTATTATGTTCGAGCTTTTGCCCAAAGTGATAAGTTGTGCCAAAGAGGTTATATCGGTTAAAGCTAAAGAAGTTTGATAGAACGGAGAAATATTACGTCGGACAATCTCAAGTTGTCGTTCCGGAGAAAGAGGTAGAAGTAAGCGTTGAAATAAACTTTGCATAGTAGCTACATATATCCCAATCGATTCTAAAGGACCCATAGTACGAGCTTTAATTTCTTCCAACAGTCGTTCATCATAGTTAATTGGAATAAATTCTGATTTTAAAAGTGCTACCACATCTTCCCAAGAGGTTAAGGATTCCTTATGTGCCCTGTATAGTAATAAGGCCTTGCCCGTCAAAAGTTCTGGACAAGCAGCGTAAAGGTATGAATTAGTAAGTCCCCTAGCAGAAGCGAGTTCTCCCACCCGTGTCAAAAATTCAAGAAGTGACGAAGAAGTTTCCCCAGAAAAAGTTAAGTTTAATTTCGCAACCGCATAGTATTTCCGCGAAGCTACTGGTGTAGACGTATTAACACCTGGAATAGGTAACGCATCCAAGTCATCCGAATCAGAAGAAATAAAATCAGGTTCACCTTCCGAACTACTAATTGGTGTAACCTTTGGACTAGAAGAAGGTACTTGTGTGAAACTAACCGTAGCAGGATGTTTCCACCTGCGATACATAGCCTCTACTTCAGCGCGATAATTTTGAAGTGAGAGAAGAAATTCATTTTTTACAGTTACTTCATCCGGAGTATCCACTTTCGTCAGAGTACAACGACGATGAGTATGTACCCAAAGTGTAATAAAACGTTTAGCCACAGGTGTAGATATGTCACCCGAAAAAGTAGGTCAGAATAGTAGAAAGCTCTTCATTAGCTTTTCGTATAGCCGATAGATCAACATCACACGCAATAGTATAATCTACAGTCGAAAGAGTTTGATCCCCGTCTAGTACTAATGCACTACGAACTGATTTACGTAACTGTTCTACAGAAACGTCGCATGAAAACCCCCTTGAAGATAATTCGTATTGAAGCTCCGCTTTTAGTAATCGATTAACATCTATTTTCCAAATAATAGCCATATTAAAGTCTAACTTATATGAACGTAAGTCTAAATTTATTAAAGTAAAATACCAATTAAAGCTACAGCGTTAAATTGATCAATTAAATTTTAAACTAAGTTGTGTTAAATTATTGTAGAGAAAAGGAGTAAAGGATACAAAATATTAAAGTATAAGGACAAAATCTTAAAGTATAAGGTACTGATTAAAAGTATGTGTACTGGTACACATAAAGAATATTCACCAAAACAAATCGCCCCCAAAGTTGGGTGCCAATCTTTCTTTGTTACGTGCACAAAAGGATATTGGTAGAAATTTGTGACCAAGGTGCAGTAACAAGGAAAAGAGGAATTAGCCGGAAGCTCAGTCGGTCGGTTCAGCACTTGGATGCATGGGCGTTTTGGCAGGAGAAAGGAAATACATAAAGTTTAAAAAAGGGCACCACTTGATTGACTTCTTTATCGCCCTCTATCAAGAAAAGGGCTACGGCCACATAGGACAAAAGAGACAGTTAAGAGAAAATGGTGAACTAAGTCCACACGGATGAGGAACTGGTTAGGAATTTGATCGTAGATCACAGGATTAATGAAAGAACTTACAATTGTTTAACATCACTTTTAATATACCCCAAATGAAATGGTACAACTGGTATAAATAATAATTTAAATCCGTAAACCTTTACCCAAAACAAAACTTGATGAAGCGACAACTTGCTGACATAAATACCACTTCGTAAGGAAATATTACCCATACAATAAATAATACTCTACTTAATAATATAACTACAACATGAATCCGCAGTAATCAACTTACCTTTCAGCAAACTATTAATTACTTAAAATGTACCTACACAGACCCCATACGGTTCGGCATCTAGCGTTGACCCTAAAAGAAAAGAATACCCAAACATATATATATTATTTATCCGAAATTTAAATCTTTTAACCCGATATTCCACGAAGAGCTCTACGTCGGATTAGTTTATCGGTTTCCAATCAACCGGACGCAATTAAACCCCGAATATAAAGCGAAAATTAGCACTAGATGTCTAACCAGTTGTTTACTTATGCAAGCACAAAATATTATTAAATTTAGTTAACATGAGCATTATAAACAAAATAGTAAGCATGAAGCGTTTAAAAATATGTGAAAGGCGAAGCTCATTACCGATTCGGCAATTGCAATACAAGAAGTTAGCAAAGGCGCAGCACAAATTGATACAGTTATTGGTAAGCATAGGGCTACCAACCAACAAAAAACAACTTAGTAAATCCTATTTCAAACAGTTTTATACTAACAATTATTAAACTTGTACTCAGAAATAAATAAAATAACAAGTGTTATACATCCCAATGATAACAGTTAAATAAGCAATTTGCTTTACACAGTAATTGAAACCCCAGCAGTTTGCATAAATTTTATGACATATATGGTATATTTAAACTCGACTAGCAGCATTCAGTCAACAACAGCTGAATGTAGGTGCAGTAAACACAAGTAGTTCTAACCATTGAACAACTATGGTTATTTATCCGAGTAAAACTAGTACATAAGAAACGTTAGAGATTGACAGATAAAGTACAAATTGGATTGTAATGTCAAATGTAAGTATAAGCGAAACTTTGGAAATAACCCAACTTATCTTTTACAGGTAAAAGTGTATGATGTTACTCTCGATTACTAAGCAAAGGTTTAACCATAAAGTATAAGCATTAGTTTCAGGCTTAAAATAATTGTGATAACACACTAATACAAGTAGCAAACACAGTAATGTAATGGTTATAAAAACTTTCAGTAAAGTACAGATAACGAGAGCCTCTTGATACAGAAAACTAGCAAAAGTCACTCACCAGGTAAAATTTTGTATGCGTGCAACAATAATACTTATCAGAACCGAGTCGTAGGTGTAACATACATTTCTTCTGTTAATGCGGAAGATATTAGGAGAAGGAGTAATCGTACACTGTTTTCATTCAGGTTCGAAGACCCATAACCAACATTTCACACCTCTAACGAATGATATCCAAATGTGTTGCCAGCACGATTTAACTACCTCTTATGGAGCACGAAGGATGTTAATCTTCAGTAAATGTGTATGAACCAGGAAAAAAACCTATATAAAATAACCGTGTTAGAATTTAAATCAATAACCAAATTTTATAAAATATGATCTTTATGATGTATGTAAAATTTCAAAACATGTACACCTGTATTAACAATGTTAAGTTTAGTAACTAAGAAAAGTGAATAGCTTACCTCTTGATCGAAGCCAATGTGTAGCAGAAGCACCCAAAAAAAATTAAAGCCGAACTAAATTCGAAGTCCCCAACAGGACTTATTTATGTGGAAAAAGAATAAAACCAGCAACAGGCGCTGAGTTAAAAATTTTCTTGAACAATTCAATCCAATTTTTAGGAACACCTTTTCCAAATTTTACATGTGCTTCTCGCTACGCATTTTACCCAAAATGGCGTTTTACTTCTTATCTCGAAGTACCAGAAAACCAAAAAAACCCATAGCCTGATTATTTTCACCAATCCAGAATTTTAAAGTATCACGTGTTTGAAATATTTTAAATTGAAACGATATTTAGTGACAATGTTGCCGTTTTCCAACAACATACACGAGGAGTCGCAAATTAAAGACCATAAATTCATCAACCGAGTTTTACACGTATCACACTTTGGTTAGAACATCTCGTACTCGACCTTTACGCACCTCATTTTGTCCAACTGTTATCATTTTCCCCTTAACTGAATTTTTTGTGTAAAATTCGATATTTACAGATAATCGAGCATAAAGAGGTACTGTCATCCTGTCCAGCGATGTTTCCTATGGACTGCACTTAGCGTGACGGGCATACGTCACGGTTTTCTCCCGTGGCTGGCTATTTAAGCGCTGCGCGAATCCGCCTACTTCGCTCCAGGTCGCGTTTATAGCTGAAAAGTCTACATTATCGTAATGAGACTCCTGAGACTGACAGCTCGGCTGTAGATCATACCACCAGGAGTAGGCCGATCGAAGCTTACCACACTCAAACTCCCGTTACGCTATACGTTGTATATCCATACGCAACTTGTACCTTTGTAATCGATTCATCACTATCGTTACCACTGTATTTTCTGTCAATATTATTATCTTATTTGATTGTTGTATATGCAAAATGTAGCTTAGTGCTTTTATATTATTAATCGTATTCACGTTAGGTTAGTTAGTTGTGTTTGTTTATTTGTAATTTAGTTAGGTTAGGTTAATCATTTGTAATTTTGCTTGTTGATATATTATTTGTGTTTTTCGTTCTTTTGAATGCACATATTCCTTTATTTAATTATTTGTTAGTTAGTTGAAGACTTTGTTTAGTTAAGTAGTGAATCGTATCGAAAAGAAATAAAACATTGGCGCCTTGAACGTGAGGCTCATTGTCTGAACAGCGCGCCCAAAGTACTATCACTACCAGGTCTCCACTGCCGAGACAGTGCCTATCTGAATCGCGTTTTGGACGAGAAGAGAGCAGCCGCCGGACTCCCAACGTTTATCGGAAGACGGGAAAAAGATCCGGAAGCTTTCTTGGCCCACTTGGCCCACTTAGAACACTTCCGAATCGCTAACGTGGCAGAAGAACATAAATTGCAGATCGCTAAACGTTAGCTTCGGGGTGCATCCACGACAGAGTGGGAAAACTTGAAGCCGTATAAGCCGATGTACTTCGATCTAAGAAGTATGCTCGCCTGCCTGTTCAAGGGCCGGGTTTTCAAACTAACGACGCCTGCCAGATCCGCCAGCACGTGCCGCATCTGCTGCGCCGCCCACAACCAAAGCCACGACTCTATCATCCATCCAACTAATCGCACTTCTGTCCGCTAAAAACCCATCACCGCCACCGAGCAAACCAGCAGCTTCGCCATCGCCAGTAGGATCCACCGCAAAGCTACCGCCAGCAGCGTCCACAGCATCGATGCTCTCTGCACCACCACAAGCAGATCCCGCAAGCTAGCAGCCCGGGGCACTTGCAGAGCCGCCCACAACTGAAACGCTATCTACAGAGAAACTCGTCAATCAACCGCCTCTCGAGAAGCTCGCTCAAACACAGTCTGAAATGGACCACCATTTACCTTACGGCGCTGAAGAACCAACGAGGCAGACTACTGAACCACCGCCTACCGAGCTCAGAGACCCAGAGTCCCAACCTGCGGTGGCCGCTACCACGACCAAACCGCTCCCAGACAGAGTATTACCTCCACCACCTTCGAGCCTACATCGGTTCCTCCGACATCACTGCTTGTCGAGTCCAAGCACGCTGCAGTACCGCCGCTGGTCAAAGATGCTTTCAACGAAGAGACAGATGCACTACCTGTCTAACTAACAATGCTGCGAGGTGGAACCGAGTACTCGCCACCAGAACGAATGCTGGAGATCGTCCAACCAACCACGCAAGCAACGAAAACGCCATTTTCCAAACCACGACGTCGCAGCCGGTCGAGACGGTTCGCCCGCCTGCCAAAATAGCAGCACCGCCCACCACGTTATCTGAAGCTACAGCACCATCATCTACACAGCTCGCCGAACCGCCTCTGTATGGAACCGCAAGATTGTCGCATACTTCACCTCCAGTCGATCCTTGCAAGTTCGAAGCCCAGAGAACTGACAGGACTCCAGCCTCGTCACGGGTCATCCTTACAACACCACACCGTTGCCTCCAACACACACTCAAGCCACCAGGGAGATTTCCACTGCCGTAGCCCTTCCGAAGCAGGGGGAAATTGTCACCGTGCCCGGCGATACTCCCTAGGGGTGAAGCTTAACGTGAGGGGCATACGTTACAGTTTTTTCCCCGTGGATCCGTCTACGTCACTCTAGGCCCCGTTCACAGCTGAAAAGTTTACATTTTCTTAATGAGCCTGCGTCGTCTCTCTATCTCCCTCCCTCTGCCTTGGACTGTCTCTCTCTCACTCTCTCCCGCTAGGCTATCCATACGCAACTTGTATCTTTGTATTCGATTCACCACTGAATTCTCTGTCATAATTATCTCAGTTCATTATTGCATATATTGTAAGTTAGTGTTTTTATATTATCATTCGTGTTCACATTAGGTTAGTTAGTTGTTCTTGTTTATTTGTAATTTAGTTAGGTTAGGTTAATCATATTTAATTTGCTTCTTAATATATTATTTGTACTTTGCCTTCTTTGGAATAGACATTTTCAGGCACGTGCTGGGTACCTGAAAAGGTCGGGGGACAAATAAGAATGACGGAGCGCCAACTAGGGGGGGGGGGGTTGAAAATTAAACCGATGGAAATCATTTTTTACACTATTCTGGCTCTACTAGACTAATCAAAAATTGACAGGTTTTTTGTTAAATAAAATAGTTTTTTTTTATTAAGTTCTTTTACTAAATTCTTACATTTGTACCTTTGAAAACCTTGGGTTTTGGTTTCTATAGACAAAAGACTAAAACTGCAACCGTCTCATTTCTGAGCTGGATTCACACAGTTTAGTTGTTACAAAGTTTGTTTGTTTGTTGTGTTCAGGATATCCCTTTCACTGTGCATTAAGATGAATGCTTGTAGTGTTTAAATTGCCATTGATGACCTCAGTCTACTTTTTATTCAAGTTCAACTTAGAAAACACTCTCTCGCAGCTGACCTGCGTCATCGGGATGATTAATAAATACTTGTACACCTTATAAAGTTTAGTGTACTGTAGGCTATACATGTTAAACTCCACTATAACTTTGAATGCACACTTGATGGAGGAATTGCACTGATTTTTTGAAAAACACGGCACAAATTCGTCCTCTTCAACAACATCAAAGCCTTCTTCCCTAGGTCGATGTTGTAGTCTCCATCCAAAGATTTTTGACAAATCTTTGGCCATGCACTAGTAAAAGAAATGAGCTCTTCTTTAAGTTTGTCTTCGTTTACTGTAGGAATAAGTTCGCAAATCTTCTTTAGGGTATTTATTGGGAGTACCATTTGATACTGGCCAAATCTCTTGGATCAAATAAAGCCATATCCAAATATAGGTGTTTGTGTTTGATACATCGGCTTTCAATAGGTTTTATAATTTTGTCGATAATGCAATAAAATACTTCAACTCTGAACACATCTTCTGGAGAACCTTCAACTATTTCGTCGGCACAGCTTTCTCCAGCCACGTTTTTTTATTTTTTTGAAACTGTCAGTTTGTACTTCGTTGAATGTATCTCTGTCTGAAGATGGTTTGATTTTGTCTGTAAACTTTGACACGAAAGACCTTGTTGCATGCACGGTCTCTTCAATTTTGCTTCTAAGAGCATTCAGTCTTGATGTAGCTGACTCAATCAATCTCCAAGTATGGGCGTAGTCAGAAGGAAGATCATTGCTATAGTTTCAAAACTTACGAATTTCTGAGGAAGGGCTGTTGCAACGTTTCTTACTTTCCCATTAAGGTCTGCACGTGATGCTATTTTTTATTAATGCTAAATTTACCGAAAAAAATTACCTAACTGGTTGAGACAGGTGTTCTTGTGACGTCCAGGGATCAATCCTACCAAAATCTTGGTACAAGCATCACTTGGCTTTGAGTAGCACCAATAGCTTCCAGATTTTAGACTGGATCTTTATCTGTGTACTTTTGTTGCCTCTTTAATGATTCTTTCAAGAATATTTGTATCTCTTGGAGCAGACCGAAAAATGAAATTGTGATAGGGAGGACCTGTACAGTATCAGAAGGTACAAGATTCAGAACATGGGCGTAGCACCATGTATGAATATGGTTTGGTATGATATCTGATATCGGGTAACATATTACTTACTTGAAAGTATGAAAATTTACTCAACAACATAAAGCATGAGCAACAGCTGCAGTTCAAACCGACACTGATGGGTGACTTGACATGACTAATAGCACTGCACCGCACTACTCGTCTGAACTGAGCCTGTCGGCACTCGTTTTCTGTCTGGGGGCCCGCACCTCCACTCCAGCCACTGAAAGCGTGAAAGCGCCCTCAACTCAAACCGATGCTGCTCGCTACCGCATTCCTTCACTATTCCTCTTCATCTACATATTTCTATTCTTAGTTACAAACAACATTGATTGCTTTTCTGCTACTACAGCTTAGTGTTCAGTTTTATTAATCATTTTGCAAATAAACTTGTTTTAAATTTATTTTTTTATAATTAGTTCAATACCTTTAAACAAATTACTAACAGTTTTTTATTAGTTATTTTTTTCTCGATTTCGGGATCGGCGTGCCAAAAAGTAATAAAGCAAAGGGCGCAGGGGGATACGTCCCCCTGTTCCTCCGGGCCAGCACGGGCCTGAACATATTCCTTTATTTACATAATTAATTGTTAGTGTAGATAAAGACATTCTTTAGTTAAGTAGTGAATCATTAGTGCCGTAGTGAATGTATTCCTCCACGAAAGTCGTCCCGGTAATAATACCCTTTGGGTCCATGACAGCATAAATGCAGTAATAGTAGACTACAATAATTTACCTTTTTTGGTTAGCGCGGTACTCTAGCAAAGTACAGGTCGTAGGTTCAAATCCTACTCGAGGTAAACCTTTTATTTATGTATTTAATAAAATTAATAATAATTTTTAATTACATATTTACCTTTGAACTTATTCGTTCATAACAATATCTTAAAATAATTTAATATTAGTCAAGTTGCTTTGGTATGTGTGAATCCTTGCGACATTGCAGGCTCACATTCCATTAATATAAGTAATTTGACTGTAATCTCATTATATTTAGAATTTACATCAGTTCTACATACATAAAGACAAAATTTATATCGATTGGGGCTTGAACCTTGATGGCGCAGTTGGTTAGCGCGGTACTCTAGCAAAGTACAGGTCGTAGGTTCAAATCCTACTCGAGGTAAACTTTTTATTTATGTAATTAAAAATTATTATTATTATTATTATTCGTTCATAACAAAAACTTATAATAATTTAATATTAGTCAAGTTACTTTGGTATGTGTGAATCCTTGCGATATTGCAGGCTCACATTCCATTAATATAAGTAATTTGATTGTAATCTCATTATATTTAGAATTTACATCAGTTCTACATACATAAAGACAAAATTTACATCGATTGGGGCTTGAACCTTGGTGGCGCAGTTGGTTAGCGCGGTACTCTAGCAAAGTACAGGTCGTAGGTTCAAATCCTACTCGAGGTAATCTTTTTATTTATGTAATTAAAAATTATTATTATTATTATTATTATTATTATTCGTTCATAACAAAAACTTATAATAATTTAATATTAGTCAAGTTGCTTTGGTATGTGTGAATCCTTGCGATATTGCAGGCTCACATTCCATTAATATAAGTAATTTGACTGTAATCTCATTATATTTAGAATTTACATCAGTTCTACATACATAAAGACAAAATTTATATCGATTGGGGCTTGAACCTTGATGGCGCAGTTGGTTAGCGCGGTACTCTAGCAAAGTACAGGTCGTAGGTTCAAATCCTACTCGAGGTAAACTTTTTATTTATGTAATTAAAAATTATTATTATTATTATTATTATTATTCGTTCATAACAAAAACTTATAATAATTTAATATTAGTCAAGTTACTTTGGTATGTGTGAATCCTTGCGATATTGCAGGCTCACATTCCATTAATATAAGTAATTTGATTGTAATCTCATTATATTTAGAATTTACATCAGTTCTACATACATAAAGACAAAATTTACATCGATTGGGGCTTGAACCTTGGTGGCGCAGTTGGTTAGCGCGGTACTCTAGCAAAGTACAGGTCGTAGGTTCAAATCCTACTCGAGGTAATCTTTTTATTTATGTAATTAAAAATTATTACTATTATTATTATTATTATTATTATTCGTTCATAACAAAAACTTATAATAATTTAATATTAGTCAAGTTGCTTTAGTATGTGTGAATCCTTGCGATATTGCAGGCTCAATTCCATTAATATAAGTAATTTGATTGTAATCTCATTATATTTAGAATTTACTCAGTTCTACATACATAAAGACAAAATTTAATCGATTGGGCTTGAACCTTGTGGCGCAGTTGGTTTGCGCGGTACTCTAGCAAAGTACAGGTCGTAGGTTCAAATCCTACTCGAGGTAAACTTTTATTTATGTAATTAAAAATTATTATTATTATTATTATTTCGTTCATAACAAAAATATTAGTCAAGTTGCTTTAGTATGTGTGAATCCTTGCGATATTGCAGGCTCACATTCCATAAATATAAGTAATCTGATTGTAATCTCATTATATTTAGAATTTACATCAGTTCTACATACATAAAGACAAAATTTACATCGATTGGGGCTTGAGCCTTGGTGGCGCAGTTGGTTAGCGCGGTACTCTAGCAAAGTGCAGGTCGTAGGTTCAAATCCTACTCGAGGTAATCTTTTTATTTATGTAATTAAAAATTATTATTATTATTATTATTATTATTATTCGTTCATAACAAAAACTTATAATAATTTAATATTAGTCAAGTTGCTTTGGTATGTGTGAATCCTTGCGATATTGCAGGCTCACATTCCATTAATATTAGTAATTTGATTGTTATCTCATTACATTTAGAATTTACATCAGTTCTACTTACATAAAGACAAAATTTATATCGATTGGGGCTTGAACCTTGATGGCGCAGTTGGTTAGCGCGGTACTTTAGCAAAGTACAGGTCGTAGGTTCAAATCCTACTCGAGGTAAACTTTTTATTTATGTATTTAATAAAATTAATAATAATTTTTAATTACATATTTACCTTTGAACTTATTCGTTCATAACGATAAGTTAAAATAATAATTTACCTGTTTATTTTTCAATGAAATTATGTCTTGATCACGAATATGCACCGGTTGTGATATTGTGGCATGATGCTTAAATATTTCCAGAACGGTGTATAGATGGCACCACCAACTATAGGAAAAAATGCATGTACCCTGTTTCAGGCGCCTACCCCGTTACATCTGCCCTTCCCTTACCTAATAAAGGATTAATAACCCAAATTTGACACGAAAGTGCTAATTAGTTGTTCCTGTCCTGTTTAAAATTCTCAGTGAAGGTACATTAGTACATAACTAGATTGCTTGCATGCCAAGAACATGCTCAAAAAGTAATTTAACTGTACATTTCTCTTAATAATCATCAAATGTGTAAATGACATGGATTTAGAAAGTTTTTCGCGTGTTTGCGTGCTTTCAATTTTGGCATTCTAATGGCCTTATTGTACTACATATAAAAAGACTTAATTTCTTTCAAATGGTGAAAGTTATAATTGTTATAAATTTATTTAAAAAAAAGAAATAAATTATCACAAAATTAATAAAAACGAAAACACATTAAGTATATTTAGTCTGCCTGCTCATTCTCAAACATTTCAAAGTAAACTGAGCATTTCTCCAAGTTAGAAACACAAATAAAGTAAAGAAAAGGTCGTAGACCATCAAAGGGTTGCCGGCTGCTTTTCGTATAAAAGGGGGTGGTAAATGACTAAAATGGAACTTCGTGTCGACGATATGTTTACAGAAATGTTCAAAGATGCTAAAAGTTTATGTTAAAGGGTACGTGTTAATGACGAAGTGATAAAAGAATGGGAAGCCCTAACTTTAAGTTTGTTATGGTTATCGTCCTTATTTTCAGCATTTTATGACACCCAGAAGCTATCCTATATTTATTTATATTTGTCTTCTATTACATAGTCATAACAGAACCGTACTTAGAATAATTTTTCAATTTAAAATCGCTTCTTCAAATCACTTTGTACTGCTGCAATCGTGGATTAAATCCTTTGAAGCGGTTTTTGTAGTTAGTCAAATGAATGGATTATTCAATTGAGTTACATAAAGATATGTTGTTGACGTACACTGTACGCTTGGAATAATGTTTTAATATAGATTGAACCTGATGTTCGCATCCTTTTGAAGGGGAAAAGTGTATAATTTTAATTTAATAGCAATTTCCTGATTGATTCGATTGATCTTTAAAAGTAATGGATGTTAATTTGATTTTGTTGCGTGTCTACAAATAATTGGGACGTTTTTAGTTAAATCAATTTAACTAAAGTTGAGAAAATTGTACATTTTTTTACGTAATGGAGTTTACAATTTGGCTCTTTAAATTCTTTTGTTGTTTATAAGAGGGCGATTATCTGTCAAGTAAATGATTTATATCTAAATTTATGAACATGAATACCATAAAATGGGGTTACTTTAGTCCATTTTTACGTTCCAACCTACATACAGGGTGATCAACTTATACTCCGAAGTTCGATAACTCCGTTACCTTGAGGGTTACGAAAAAAAAGTTTTAAATATGTAAGTTATTCATAAAGTCAAACTGCACATTTTGTAATTATTTCATAATATACAGGGTATTTCATAAAGCCACAATATTGTTTTTTTTAATGGAACACCCTGTATATTATGGCAAATTTTAATTAGGTTCATTTTTCCTATCCCAATGATAAGAGTTTTTACTAAGTTCTACAGGGTACTTTTAAAGATATGGTCATTTTTATGTGAAAATCATAATGAAATCGTCACCCTATATTTAAAATAAACAAATAAAAGCTAATCTTTCATGGGCAAAATAATTTCGTGATAGTCTGGTTTTGTTAAAACATGACTTTTGTGATTGTCATATACCACCTATAGGAGACAGCCAACAGGCCATGAGACACAGACATTGTATGCACGAAGCGTATATATAAAATAAATGGTGGTCCTTCAAAAACGGCAGTTCGCAGTTGTATTATCGTCTGATCCCGTTATAACACGAAAAGGACGCGATGGTCTAAAATCCCACGAGTTTATGGGTTTAGACTGTCGATATATTTCGCCAACTGATGTTCCTGTTTCAGACATGAAAACATGACCAACCACAAACCATGCGTTGGTTATCGGGAGACCATGCAATATCTTTTATTGGGCCTCCGATTGGATGAAATTCACTTTTTAAGATATGCTCTTTATTTACAGTATCCCAAATTCGTACTTTACCAGATTGATCACCGGAAGCTATATTTGGTTCAGAAGGATTTTCAATTGATAACGACTGCGCTGTGTTATGTAGATGTGTATCTATGCGATATACTAATTGTGTGGGAGTACAGAATAAAATATAACATGTGGGATGACCTTCATTTATTTTATATATATATATATATATATATATATATATATATATATATATATATATATATATATATATATATATATATATTATGTATATATATATATATATATATATATATATATATATATATACACGCTGTGCATACCATGTCTGTTTCTGGGGCCTGTTGACTGTGTCTCCTATACGTGGTATATGACAGTGATAACTTTTATTTTTTGTACAGGGTGATCCAAAACTCACACCCATGATTATCTCAGTTATTTTAAATGGAACACCCTCTATTTTATATCATCTCTGAAATGTACTTAAGAAATACTTTTACTCTTCCCTATATTCCCTATACATTTGAAAATATTGTAAGTTTAATCAGCTCTGTATCAATACTTTTGCTGTCAGGTGAACAAGACATACATCAAGTATAACCTATTGCAAATAAAACCACAAATTGTTTGACAAAACTAGGTATAACAGAGACTAAGAGTAACAAATGAAACAAAATTCTAAAAATGAGTAACAAAATAATATTTAGGTCACAAAGTTTTGATCCAGACATCAAACCACTGTGGATTGAGCAAAATACATACCTGCACTTTACCGAAACACTGTGTTTCATCGACCGACAATCGTTTTGTTGGCCACATACACGTCATCAGGAGGGTGAACCTAAACTTTTTAACTAGTATTTCATTACTCGATGATCATTTCATTGACACCACATCGTCATCAGGAGGTTGAACTTAAATCAGTTTAATCATAGTGACGAAATACAGTGTTTCGATGAAGTGGTATTTATATTAACTGTTCAAAGTGGCCTCCCATTACATTTAAACAATGTTGTAGCCGATCTTCAAAATTTCTAGCCATTTGGATACGGACAACCACTCTAATTCTATTTTAATGCCCTCTAAAGTAGTTACAGATAATTTATATACTTCATACTACCACAGAAAAATCTTGCAGGTCACGGATTGGGGCACTCCTCCACCTATCCATCGTCCTGGAAAGTGATCGTGTAGTTGACCGTGATTAAGTGTGTTATTATGTTTGGGAGCCCTATCATGTAAATACCACATGCACTGACGTATACGTAGGGGAACGTTTTCAAGAAGCACAGGCAACTGATCTAAATAAACTTTACCGTTTACCGTTTCCTCGAAAAAATATGGCCCAATCACGAAATCGCCAAGAATGTCGCCTCATCCCCGAAAATTACATAATCAAAAAATCTCTTTGATTGCGAATTTTATTTGAGCTCAATTACAAAATTTATCTAAATTTTTTGTATTTACTGCCTTTACCATTTACGTTACAAATCATAATCGATTAAATTATTTTCTTTTATCGTATTTACCTTTCTACTTTATAGAAGTTCTCAATAAACCTACTAGTGCCATCTACGGGATGTACGTGGGTTCTGGTTAGTTTTAACATCATCTAACGGTCGACCGCGAAGACGATTTAGGTAGCCCGCGACAGTTAAATAAACTGAATAGAAAAATATGAAAAATAGCATTACTTATTTTAAAATGTATTCGCGCCAAGGAATGACAATAGATAGGTACTCACACGCTTCGGTCGTATCGCAATGGTAGCATCGTTGCGTACGTGTATGTGGGTCAGTCGTGTAAACGCTCGCCTTGCTATTCGCTGCAACACTGGCGTTATTTGCTGTTACAAAATATCGATAAAACGAAAGAAACCTTTCGAAGATGGAGAAATCGTCAAGAAAGCAATGCAGAGAGCTGGAGAAGCACTATTTAATGACTTTAAAAATAAAATGAAATTATTTCAGCTATAAATGACATTTCACCTCCACGAAACACAGTAATGCGGCGCAGTGGAGACTTAAGTGACAATTTGGAACAATTACTTAATGAAGACTTGCAGAAATGTTGTTTCTTGTTTCTTGTTATTGACGATGATTCCATTGAAGGGACAAACCAGAGGTGAAGATGTCTACAGATTTTTAATAGTTTTGTAGAAAAACTGAATTTCCGATTCACAAACTAGTTGCTATCACGACAGATGAAGCACGCGCTATGCTGGGACAGAGAGTTTGTTTTATTTCATTGTGCAAAAGTGATGACAACATTCCATGTTTCACCAACTACCATTGCATCATACACCAGCAAGTTTTGTGCTCTAAAATTCTCGAATCAGATATTGTTATGAAAATGCTTTTAAACTAGTTACTTCTATTCGAGCCAGAAGTTTGCAAAGGCGTCAATTTCGAGCTCTTCTTGAAGAGACTGAAGGCGAACACTCAGATTTTTTGCTACATACAGATGTTAGGTGGCTTAGCCGTGATGCCTTTTGAAGATATTTCGCCAATTAGTGCCAAAAATCAAGACATTTATACAACCGAAAGGAGAAAATGTACCTGAGCTTGAAGCTGAAAAATGGCTTATGAAGCTGGCTTTCCTTTATGACATAACAGAAATGAGAACAGAATGAGTTAAACCTGAATCTTCAACGGAAAGACAGAACCGTCATTGCCATGACGTCTTTGATTAAAACTTTTAAAAGTCAAATTCAAGTGCATGCATCTCAATTAAAATGAGGCGAACTAAACAATTATAAAAACATGAAAAAGAATGTATGTACAATTCAAATCGGGCTTTAAAACTTTCGCTGAACAGCTGGAGAATTTGCACCTGGAGTTCGAAACAAGGTTTTCAGATTTTGCCGCTCTCGAAGAAGTGCTAAGTTTCATGGTATTCCTTTTAATGAAAATATTGACATTGGCAGCCGATACTGAATCTGTTGTGGTCGAAGAAGAAATAATTAAAATGAGAAGCGACCTATTTTTGAAAGCTAGAGCATCTGGTAGTACTGATGTTTGGAAACTGATTTGCAAAGAAAAGATTCCATGCCTAAGAAAGGTAACTTTATATTTGACTTCGATTTTCCGTTCTACCTATTTTTGTGAATCAACATTTTCAACTATGAATGCTATCAAAACCAAAAATCGTTCCCGCTTAACAGACGCTCACTTAACTTCCTGTTTGCGCATCGCAGTTACTTCGTACACTCCCCAACACCTTCTATTTTATATCATCTCTGGAAAGTACTTCAGAAATACTTTACTCTTCTTAAGCATTCCCTATACCTAAATCTTACAGTTATTAAGTTTATTTAACTCTCGCGGCCTACCTAAATCATCTTCGCGGTCGACTGGTGGACCGCAGTTGAACTCTTGGCCATCGCTGCTGTAGAACCTAGTAAAAACCTTTATTATTGGAATAAAATAAATAAGCCTAATTAAAATTTGACATAATATACGGGATGTTCCATTAAAAAAACATAAATTTGATATACTGTGACTTTATCAAATATCCTGTATATTATTAAATGATTTTGAAATGTGCAGCTTGACTTCATGAATAACTTTTAACTTTTTTTCGCAACTCTCAAGGTAACGGAGTTATCGAACTCCGGAGTATAAGTTGATCATCCTGTATATATATATATATATATATATATATATATATATATATATATATATATATAGGTATAGAAGGTTTTGCAATGGACTTTTCTTTACTATCGCTAAACCGACTTATTAGCTCATTTTACAACGTTTGGCTAAGTTTCGCCAAGATCGGCCATGATGCCTGGATGTGTGTTGATGTATGTTAGTATCCACAATAACTCCAGAACGAAAATACCTACGTACTTAAAATTTTGTATTTAAGCTTGTTTTGATTTGGCCTAGAGCTGACTAGATTTTGGGAGAAATCCAGCGGCGGAGAGGACGGATTTATTAGGGCCAGTTTTTGGTTTTTATCAAATATTTCTAAAAAAGCTGTATATTTCAAAGATATAAAAATACCTAGATATAGACCTTAAACATATCGATTAATTATCTTAATTATGCAATTTTTTGATACGACGCGTAATTTAGCGGCAAAAAATTCCTAAGGTATATATATATATATATATATATATATATATATATATATATATAGGTATACCGTATGTCCACTTTCGATACGCATCATAGGGAAAATACATGTAAAATTTTTAAATTACAATTCTATCTCTATAAAGCAATATAAGCGACTTTAGTATCTGTAGGACAACTATGCGTGTGAAGTTAGCACCCCGACAAAGAGTTCCATGAGATGATTAGAGTTCTAGTTTCCTTTTAAAGAGTTTAGAAGTACTTCATAAAAAATAAGAAGAGTTCCGCTCATTAACGTTTCCAAATTTTAATTTGGACTAGTTAAATTACCATATTTTGCAAAGTTCTAGAGTTCTTGATATGAAAAAAAATGTTTGAAAATTGTTTACAGCCCTTTTCCTTCAAAAAAGAAAATGTTTTAAAGAGTTCTAATAGTTCTTGCAGCAGATTTGGGTAGTATTCGAAAAGGTCTGAAAGAAATTCTAATGACCGAAAGCGATCCAATTAATATTTATAGAATTATTCCACTTTAAAAAATTGCATAACTTAAAGTATCGCGATAAATATTTTGAAGAGTTCTAATAGTTCCAAAATAGTTCTCGTGTAGTCCTCGATATGCACAATGCCTTTCCAAAGAGTTTCGATGTTAAAATTAATTATATAATTATATCATCTATACCCTCGTAAATTTTCAAAGTATCGATGAACAATACTTAGAAGGGTTCCACCAATAGTTCCCACAGTAGATTTGGATAGTACTTAGACAGCTATAAAAGAAATTCTAATGACTGAAAGCAATCCGATCAATAATTCATGTGTTACACAAAGAAATTTCGAATTAGCAACAAACTTAAAGTTTTTTTTTTTAGGTACGATGATCTTTTGCAATAAGTTCATTATGATAAATAGGCAACATTGTAAAAACAAAAACAAAATTAATGTCAAACAGACGTTTAAAACTTCATGTCAGACAGAGGTTAATGAACATCTAGATGCTAACTTAAAAAATTAAAAGAAATGAAATAATTTTTTGCGAAAGCGGAAGTAGAAGTTTCTCTGTTGTCAAAATCGTGACAGAAGTGTAAAATTTTCTCCCTAGGGGCCAAATATGTCACATTATCTCCCTAAGAAGTTTATTTTATATGTTTTGACAGTTTCAAATACTGAGTACAAATAAAAACAGAAGAACTAAAGAACTAACTTATTTATTTGGGTTTACAGTAAATGATGCAGGCTCACAATTATTGAAATTATTCACAATTTTCTGTTTTCTTTAAAACAATTTTCTGACACTAGGTATGGTTGTCAAGGTAGGAATTCCAAAAAAATACGGATTTGACGAAACTATTACTAAATTTATGAATTTTCCGCGTTCTTGTTCTTCCGCTTTTGCAAAAAATAGTATACATATATATATATATATATATATATATATAATACATATATATATATATATATATATATATATATATATATATATATATATATATATATATATATATATATATATATATATATATATATATATATATATATATCCTATTAATTATATTTTTAGGGCAACTATGCAATCTCTTTTTATACGTTCATAACGAAAACAGGCAACATTATAAAACAAAAACTGTAATCTATGGCAGAATGACGTTTAAAACTTCATGTCAGATAGAGATTAATAATTAATAGACATAAATACATGTTAAATTGAAAAAAAAATTCCAAGCCGCCTACTTCTATAGCATTAATACAGTTTAACCATTTTCGTTCATATTTAATCCAAGCCAAATGAAAACAAGCTTAAGTACGTTGGTATTTTCGTTCTGGAGTTATCGTGGACAGGGACTAACATACATTCACACAGAATAACCCAGGCATCCAGACATCATGGCCCTTGGCGAAACTTGTCCAAAAGTTGTAAAATGAGTTAATAAGTCGATTTAGCGACAGTGAAAATAGTCGATTGCATAACCTTCTATACCCACATATGTATGTGCAGGTTGGACGGTGAAAATTATAATTAATATTATTTCATTTCATGAAATTTTTTAAGCTCGCATCTAGATGTCTATTGACCTCTGTTTGACATGAAGTTTTAAAAGTCTATTTGACATAGATTGTTTTTGTTTTTACATTGTTTCCTATTTTGGTAATGAACTTATTATAACAGAGATTGGATAATTATCCTAAGAAAGACGTTATTAAAATTATTTCATTTCTTTTAATTTCCATTTTGTAGGTTGGAAGGTCGTGTGGAGTTCCACACCGGATATTTTCATAAAATGTATATTTAATAATTGAAAAATTATTTACATTAAAACAGCTGAAAACTTATATGAAAAAAAAATCATTTTTTAGTGATTGTAAGTCTGTAACTTTGGTGCTAAATCCAAATTGTTTTGTATAACACATTAATTATTGATCGGATAGCTTTCGGTCATTAAAATTTTTTTATAACTTTCTGAATACTATCCAAATCTACTGTGGGAACTATTGTAACCCAATTTTAACATCGAAACTCTTTGGAAAGGCATTTAGCATGTCGAAACCTGCACAAGAACTATTTTGGAACTATTGGAACTCGTCGATACTTAGAAAATTTAAGGTATGTAATTTTGTCAAGTGGAATAATGCTATAAATATTAATAAGATCGCTTTCGATCATTGGAATTTCTTTCAGAACTTTTCGAATACTATCTATCCTCTTTAAAATACTTTTTAACATTTTGTTTTTTAAGGAAAGGGCTGTAACTTTTTCATTTTGTATTAATTTTTTAATTTATCGAGAACTTTTAGGAATAAATAAAAGAAGATAGAATTTACAAAAATTTTAATTTTTTAAGTCTCAAAAAAATTTTCATATCAGAAACTATAGAACTTTGCATTAGAACTGCTGGATCTCGATTTTCGATGTGAAGTTAGCACCCAATTTTTCAAATTAAAATTTGGAACCGTTAATGAGCAGAACTCTTTTTGTTTTTTATAAAGTACTTCTAAACTCTTTAAGAGGAAGCTAGAACTCTAATCAGAATTACTGGAACTATTTGTCGGGGCCCTAACTTCTCACGCATAGGACAAGTAAATATTTTATTTGCGTCATATTTCACGTCATTAAAACCATTATTTACATAAGAAATTATTAAATTATTCTAATACATTCGTGATGCAAAATAACGGTGGCCAAGATATTCGAGAAGAAAATTAAATTGTCAGTGTTAATTTGTGAATGTTTCATGTTTATTGTTTTACAAATCTGTTATAAAATATGAATGTGTACCGGGTGGCCAGATAAGAATGCAAAGTGCTGTTTCTCGGAAACTATCCGTCGTAGTTTCGGTAAACAATTTTAATACTAAAGGGGCCAAAAAAGACCGTGGAAAAATTATATGCTTTTAAAGCTCCACTTTATTCGAGTAATTTTGTTTGACGTATCTATTAAAATAAAGTGGTGGGGGTGATTCAGTGATTTTTAAATAAACAGCTGTAACTCCTAAACGACTGAACGGATTTTAATAAACTTAGTCTCGTTGGAAAGATTGCTCCATCAAATCCATCTTACCTGTAATATGTCTAATTTTTAGTGATGCCGCTAGAGCGGGTTTTTGATATATCAGAGAATTGAAAAATTCTTTAAAAATTAAATGCAACAATATAACTTTTTTTCCAGAAAATGAGATGAAATCATCTCTAAATATGTCAGTGAAAACCGCATCTCGATATCTTATTCATACCCTAAAATATCGAAGAAAGAAAATTTAGTTATTATACAATTTGAAAAAGTCGATATTACACCGGTATTTATTCTTATTTATTCCAAATTTGCGGAATTCTTTTTATTAATTTTATTTATGGCTCTAAAAGGACCGATTGTGCAATAACGCCTACTTAAGTAGGCATTCAGTAGGCATCAAGTACCTACTTAATGCCTACTTAAATGCTCGAATTGTCTCCCATCGACTTTCATGTCGTCTCTCGTTGTTGGTGGAGTTTCATAAACAATATCTTTTAACCGACCCCATAGATAAAAGTCCAAACAGGTCAAGTCTAGGGATCGGGGTGGCCAACGAAATAGACTTCCTCGTCCAATCCACCTCTGGTGATATATTACATTTAAATGTTTTCGCACATTTATTGAAAAATGTGCTGGGCAACCATCTAGTTATAAAAACATATATTGCCGTAATTGCAAAGGTACATCTTCTAATAAAATATGCAATTGGTTTATCAAAAAATCAAGAGACATGGCACCAATTAGTGATTCATCAAAGAAATAGAGACCTATAATAGTTCCGTCCAGGATGCCACACCACACATTAACACTCCAACGACTTTGATGTTGGACCTCGTGTAACCAGTGAGGATTGGTGTTAGACCAATAATGCATATTATGCAAATTAACGTTTCCGTCACTTTTAAAAGTCGAATGAATTTCGGTAAAAAATCCTCTATTTTTCCTGATCATACCCAACATCCAATGACAATAATCTATCCGTCGGTCAAAGTCTCCGTCACGTAAGGCTTGATGTAAAACCATATGGTACGGGTGAATTCTATAAATTTGAAATTACAAACACATTGTGAAACATGTAAAGTAGTATTTTCAGTGACATAAGAACTTACCTAACTTGACAAATCCATCGGGCACTTTTGGTTTTATCTATGCTTTTTTTAATATGACGCGTAATTTACCGGCAAAAAATTCTTAAGGTAGAATTTAAGTGTTAGTTCAAATTATTTCATTATCTGAATTACGATTAATTTTATGAGAAAAAGTGTAGACATATTTTTTAAAGAAAATTCAATTTTACATAAATTTTCTTTATAAAGCTTTTTAATGTAAAGAGAAATAAATGTAAAAATTAAGTAAATATGATTGAAAATGCTGAAGCTGTATTATCGATATTCTTATAGAAGCGGGCGGCTTTGGAATTTTTTTTTTACGTTAACATGTATTTATGTTGCCTGTTTTCGTTATAAACATATAAAAAAGACGTTGCGTAGTTATCGTACAAAAATTGAATTTAAAAGTAGTAACATCTGTCTGTCATGAAGTTTAAAACGTTTGTTTGACATATATTTTTTTGGCGTTTACAGTGTTGCCTATTTTCGTAATGACTTCTTATAAAAGAGGTTGCATGATTATCCTAAAAAAATATTATTAAAATTATTATTTTCTTTTAATTTTGATTTTGTGGGTTGGAAGGTCGTGGGGTATACCACACCAGATATTTTATGTCAGTTTAACCCTACAATGTTCAATTTATTATTTTTACAGCAAAACATTTTTTTATCTCCTTTATTTGTACAATCAGTCTCGGTGGAAGCTATAAATACAATTTATGTAAACTTAATCTAAAACTATACGAAAGGTAACATGGCTTGCAGAGTAATGTCCCAACGTACATTCTGTGTATAATTGATGAATATACAGGGTGGAGCGTGGCGGCGCTGTTGTTTGAAGAGAGGGGAGAGTGGGCGTGGTTTATATTGCACGACGGGAAGTTTGTATTCATCTGCTGTTCAATTGTAATAATGCAGTGGACGCATGAGGAGCGCTCATTTTATGTTAAAGTGTATTTTTTGAATTCCCACTCGATTATTACTGTGCAGGGTGCTTTTCGTTTGCGATTCGCAATTCCCCCACGCGGACGTGTTCCTGGGCGGCAATCAACTGTAAATTGGGTAAATGCATTCAGAACAACAGGGAATGTGCCATCTGTACGAAGAGGATGTGTTACAACACCACAAAATGTCGAACGAGTTAGAGCAGCAGTACTACAATCTTCGAAACAAGCACTTTCTCTTGGCATTTCAAGACGTTCTCTCCACCGGATTCTTCATAATGAACTGAATTTTCATCCGTATAAAATGTGTGGTTTCCATCAATTGTCAGAACGGGATTATGTAACAAGAAGAACATCTTGTGAGGACATGCTTACAACCATACAGATGACGCAGATGTGTTCTTTTCTGATGCGGCACATTTTCACCTCAGTGGTTGTGTAAACAAACATAATATGCGGTACTGGAGCGAAACGAACTCCAGGGAAATTCACCAGGGGCCCCTGTACTCGGGTCGAGTGACTGTGTGGTGCGTCATATCACAAGTAGGCATCATCGGCCCCTACTTTTTCCAGGAAAATGGTCGTGCCGTAACTGTGAATTCCGATCGTTACTTAACTATGCTGCAAGAGTTTTTCCAGCCGGCTCTCGAGGCAATGCAATTATAGGATACCTGGTTTCCACAAGATAGTGCCACTGCACACACAGCACGCGTTACCATGAATCATTTGATGCAAACGTTCCCTGGAAGGCTTATCTCCCTGAGGGGGGAAAGGGAAATTTCTAAATGTTCATTATTTTTTTGTCATTCCCAAATCAGCAATTTACCGTGCTCCACCTTGTATAACAGTTGAAGTCTTGGGACGATCTGGTTGAAGAATCGGAAGGTTTCATTCGTCTTGGTTCGTCCTCTTCACGTAACAGGATGATTGCTAGCCCATTGGGGTGTACTGTAAGCTTCTTTCTAATGGGTGCGGCAATGAATCGAGCGATTCGTTTACCGTTAGTAATTTTAAAAAGAGAGATTTTTTAATTTAAAATATACCAGTTGAAACTTACACAATTACAATTATTTAAAAATTACACCTCTAAGATCCTTCATTTTGTTCGACGCATTCCCGAAATCGTGAGCTAAGATTATTCATCACACTTTGAAGTGTGGTTGTAGGAATTATTGTCACTTCTTCGCGAATCCGTTCTCTAAGTTCTCGGATATTTCGAAGCGGGTTATTGAAAAGTACGTGATTTCAAATATCCCCAGAGAAAGTAATCACTTGCAGAGAGATCTGGTGATTTCGCTGGCCAAGGAATGTCTCCGTTGTTAGAAATTACGTGATTAGGAAATAAGCGTCGCAGAGCAGCCATTGAAGCATTGGGTGTGTGGCAGGTAACACCATCTTGTTGGAAAAACACGTTTTGGTAATCAGCATTACGAGCTAATTTAGGTTGAAGAAAGTTTTCCACTTTCATTGTCGTCCTAAAAAAATATGGTCCTAAAACTGTCCTTGATGACATGGTACACCAGACTGTCACTTTAGCATTGTGAAGCGGCTTTTCGTGTATTATTTGTGGATTTTGTCGTGACCAATACTGAAAATTCTGCCTGTTAACGAAGCCTGAAAGATGGGAGTGTGCTTTATCACTCATCCAAAGATTTTTGACAAGATCTGCATTGTCATTCACCATGTCCAATATCCGATTACAAAAATCGAAACGGGATGCGTGATCACAATTATTCAGAGCAAACACTAACTGAATTTTATGTGGATGCCACTGGAGATCGTTGTATAAAATCCTGCTTGCAGTGCGATCAGAAATGCTGCGAGATATTTCGTGCCGTCGAACTGAACGGGTGGGATTTCTTAATTCAATCGTTTGCACCTTGTCAACGTTTTCTGGTGTACAGATACTTTTAATTTTTCCACTTCGTCTCTTCAGCGTTGAGCATGTTTCTGCAAAGTTCTTAATCCATTTTTTTATTGGATGAGCAGAAGGTAACGAATCATTACGCGGAATGTTAAAATGGATGCGAAATGCTCGCTGCGCGGACACATAACTATCATTATTTTTATAATAAGCTTTAACCGCGTTTCCTCGATGTACACCGCTCCATGACTCCATCGTGACTAAATAGTAAGACAGACGCTATAAGATGGCCACAAGAGACTGTTTTCAGTGTTGCCAAATCGCTCGATTCGTTGCCGCACGTGTTTTTCAATCAACCCCGCCTCGAAATATCCGGGAAGTTAAAAACCAGATTCGCGAAGAAGTGACTACAATTCCTACAGCCATACTTCAAAATGTGATGAATAACTTTAGCTCACGAATGCGGGAATCTGTCGAACAAAATGGAGGACATCTTCGGGATGTTGTTTTTAAATAATTGTAACTGTGTAAGTTTCAATTAATAAATCTCTATTTGTAATATTACTTCTGGTGTTTTTATAATCGCCTGATTCACTGCCGCACCCCTTATAATTAGTGGTGAATTTAGTAACTTCTTCACGAACTGTCGATATGTTTAGGTCAGGATGGATTAGTGCATTTGGCACATACAATGGAGCATTGACAAATGCTCGTGGAACCTTATTTTGAAAACGCTGTAGGATCTCTATTTTTGAATTACAGATAGATCCCCATATCGGGATGCCATATGTCCAAATGGGCTTTAGGATAACTAGTAGTTTATTTTCAATGGACGAATTCGAAGCCATCCAATACATTTGGTGGAATTTGGACCCTAGTTGTTTTCTCTTAGTTAGGATGTGAGTTCGCCAAGCTAATCTTCTCTCCAAATATAGACCAAGGTATTTCACTACCTCCTTTTGAGGAATGGGAGTCCCATTTAGTGTGACTTCTGGACAGATTTCCTTTTGAAGGGTAAAGGTGACATGTCTAGATGTGGTTGCATTAGCTTCCATTCTCCATTGTTTTAAACAACGTTCAAATTGACCCAGATGAGTTTGCAGATTTCTGGATGCAAAAATAGGACCGTGATGTGATGGCAAAAGAGTCGTATTATCTGCGTATGTAGCCGTGATTGTTGACCTAGTTTGAGGTAGCTCTGCTGTACACAGTGAGTAAAATGTGGGTTCTAAGATACTTCCTTGGGGAACTTCGGATTGCACAGGATAGAAGTTTACATAGGTTTCTAGATACTTGATTTGAAATATCTGCCGGAGAGGTAGGATTTCGGGAGTTTATAGTATGAATGTGGGAAAAGAAGCTTGAATTTGTTATTTAGTCCATGGTGCCAAATGTTATCGATAGTTTGACTTACATTAACAAAGGCGGCCGAACAGTATCGTATTTCTTCCATATCAGTGAGGATTTGCCTAGTAATTCGATGGACTTGTTCCGTAGTTCCGTGTTGCTCTCTAAACCCAAACTGGTGTGGAGGTATAGGTTCAATTTTTTGATGATCTTGGTTAGTCCTTTAAGTATGAGCGTTTCAATGACTTTGTAGAGGACTGGAAGAAGGCTGACTGATCGTTAGGACGTCACCTCGTTTGGATTTTTACCAGGTTTAAGAAGCGTTATGACTTGTGCTGATTTCCAAGGGCATGGGAAGTATTCATGTCTGAGAACAGTTTTTAAGGATTTCGCCGGTATTTTTTGTACTATTGCTTCGACCTCACTTTTTGAAACATTAGGAATTGGCAGTGACATCTGGAAGGGAGCTTCTAGCTGGTTAAATAACTCTTCTTCTTCTGTATCAGTTAGCTATGAAGGATAGGGTTGGAACACAGAAGCAAGGTGTTCTGCGAAAACAGTGGACTTTTCCTGATTCGTTCTTGCCCATATGTTACGATTGGTTCGTATTGGAGGTAATAGATGTTGTTGGTGCTTGAGTTTACGAGTTATTAGCCAGAGAGAGTAATCCGTTGCGTTTGTTGCTGTTAATTATTTAAGATAATTTTAGATGGAGTCATTTTGTATTCTACGCAGTAGTTTTTTGAGGTTGTTCGCTAAGTCATTTTACCGTTGTCTGTCTGCCGGGGATCTCGTTATCTGCCATCGTTTTCGAACTTTCCGACTTTTTGCGCAATGTTATTGGGGGTTCTTCTCGGATTCATTCTTCGACTTTTGAGGGAAAGAGATGGTTTCTTCTGTTTGCCCAAGATTTGTGTGTGCTTGTTTACTAGAACTGGAGTGTGATCCGACGTTCGGTCTAAACAGGATTTTGCAACGAATTTTTTGGAGTTAAGACCTTTGACTACGCAAAAGTCGACAATATCAGGTATCTTGTTAGGGTCGGATGGCCAAAGGGTTGGTTAAAATGTTGAAAGGTAAGTCATATTATAAGTTTTCGTCCTTTAGTGGTTGTGAGCCTGGGTCCCCATATAGTGTGTTTCGCATTAAAGTCGCCTCCAACTAGAAACCGATTTCCCCGTGTCAGAAAATATTCGAAATAATACTAGTTTGTTGATGTGCCTTGGGGGCAGTGTATAGCAAGTATGGTGATTTATCCTGTGGCATCTATAATTTGTTGGGTGGTTTTCGTTGCAGTTTGCACACTTAACTTTGTCACCTTTAATCTTCCTGGGTTAGATGGTATGTCAGTGGTTGGGTGTAAATTTTTGAGTGACGAAAGCTTCTTTCTTGTCTAGGCTTATAGTTCTGTTTTTATTTGCAACTGCTTTTACTAGCACAGTGCATATCTCGCTTTCGGAAAGCTGTACTTTGGCGTGGCTATTATATAGTGTATTTACTGTATATTTATCTTTAGCCAATTCATTGAGTAATGTGAGTAAAGGCTGAATATTCTCTACTCCAGAAATGAAGATCGGTGGTTTGGGTTTTTGTGTTTTGCGCGTTTTGTTCTATATTTTCATCTACAAGCGGGGTATATCTGTTACTGAGTCGAAGCCAATAGTCACTTTTTTTTTTGAAGTAGTACAATCTTGATCTTCATGAGATCTAACTCGTTTTTTGGTGGGAAGTTGTCATGGTTCTGTATTATTTTGTGAAGAAGCATAGTGTGTATTTTGCAACTGCGTTGTACTATTGTTTACTGGTTGGCTGTTGTATAAGATTGTATTATGTGACGGTACTTGCAAGGGAATTAGTTGAAAAAAGGTATTTATTGGCATTTATGTATGCGATGGGATTGTGGGTGTCCTTGAGGGATTGTGGGTGTCCTTGAGGATCTATGATTGAACGTGGTGGTGCATATTTCACGTAGTTCGGTAGTTAATACATTAGTAAATAATATTAAATTTACTTACAGCTTGTATGTTGTTTGAATTTTAATTGTGCGTCACTTTACACACACGATAAGAAATAGTTAAATAGTTTAAGGTTAAATATGTACACTTGACCTTACGGTTTATCTGTCGCACATTTATCTCAAAGCGCAGCCCGCACACATCTGATTCGTAACAAGTACAAGTTGAACTCACAAACAAAAGGCAAATAAATTTTTAGTCCTAGATTTGGCAAAAATAAAAAAATAGAGCCCTGTTTTTTATTATTTGTGAGAATTTTGGAAATGTATCGAATATGATACACTTGAGATAAATGAGTACGTATTAACACATTTAGTTTATAGGTAAAATTTATAAAAACAATTATTAAAACACAAGTAGAGGCTGTAGTTGGAACATTTTACATAAGTTATCTTCTTACAGTTTGGTTTTTGCAACGTATTCTATCATTCATATAGCGTGACTGTAACGGCAATGTTCGCGGAAGGAATAGCTCAGTGGTGTGGGAGGGGTTCTTACTTGATGCTGCAAAAAGGCGCTAGTCACAACTCCAAAAACGTCAAAATTGGGAGAAAACGTCAAAGAGGCGCCACCTGTTAAATACATTTATAGCGGGAAAACGTCATGAACTAGATCTTAATAATGGTCTAACAAGAAACCATCATGTTCACTCAAAAATAAAGTACTCTCCTCTCTGAAAATTCTACTCCAAAAATATTTACGCGAATTTCACCCAAATCTAAATAAAATCTTAAGCTTTAAATAAAAGCCGAAAAATTGCGGTAATAAAACTAACACTCACTAAATATTTCGATAAACTTAGCTCTAAAATCATTGGCTCAAATGTCCAAAGAATTGATCCTTCCGGTAATTAAGTATTCAATTTAAAATGGAAAATACGTTACAACAAAACTAAACAAAGACGATCCAATATCTATAAAACCCTAAAATTTAATAAACGACAAAATCGGGATGTAATTCCTAAATTTCAAAATACGCAGCCACGTTACAACAAATAAAACAAATTGTCTTTGGAAAACCCAGGCATTACGGCGTCCACAATCGGTATATTGATTCCTATAAAAATTACTTCAAACAAAATTGCGACTATTTACAACACAACCACTGACATGCAAATAAGCCAGCTGTTCGGTTAACGACTTATTTACTTTATAATTGCGTTACGGTATATCTATTAAAACTTATCTGCAACTTCAACTATATCAACCAGATCAGAATGACTAACTATCTCTCAAATTAATACTTTAAGGTTTGCATTAAATAATAAAGCAACAAAAAAATCGTCAACGTAAAGTTATGTAAATCTACAATTTCGGTAAAAATGAGTAAATCACTCTATAACTGAATTCAATCCAAAATATCTATACTTTTAAATTTTGAATAAACGTAGTAATGCAAATGTGCGAAAAGATTAAGGTTACAAGTAAAAAATAACACTCACTAATAAACTATACATACATTAAAATTTAATAAAAATTAATATAAACAATTAGTATTTTGTCCGAAACACAGCTAAACTAAATTTGGTATCGTTAAATTTCTAATAAAACTGATGTCGATAGAGTCTTGCAAGCTCAGATAACGCAAATTTATCTACCTTAAAGTTGTAAATAAATAACTCAAAAAATAAATCATAACAATAATAATTTCGTTGTACACATAAATATGTAATTTTGGCTAGCGAAATCAAAATAAAATACAGATAAACACCATATGACGTACGAATGCATACGCTTTATATGCTGAATTAATATTTAAGCGTTACTTAAATAATGTCAAACAAAAGACATATTCATTCATCTAAATGAGTATAAACAAACATTTTAAAATCGCCAACACATATAAATTCAGAAAAATATGTAGTTACCTTCACAAGCACCAAAATAAACAATCGAATTTCCTTTTCTTTTGCACAATGGCACGGAAATGGAGCATTTGATATTTAATCGACGAAACCCATGACTTCTTTAATTGATCTTTACGCAAACTGCATTAACGGCCAATTTTAAACCAAAAACCATACTCTACGACCACTTCATCTGGTTGACGATAATAAGTATACACAAATAACTTTATTTACTTAAAACTTATTAAAGCGTCAGTATATACAGCGAATTTGCTTTTTATCGTGGCCAGCTATGTACTCGAAACAAACACTATAACCGGAATTTCTATACAACTAATCCATAAAAATGGCGATTTTATCCAAAAGAAATAAGGTTCTCACTAGCAGTAAACACGTAACCACATTCTTTGAGCTATTACTATTAGTATTTTACCGCGATGGGTACATACGTAAGAAGTTTCTATTTGCCTCGAATAAACACATTTCTAGTACGCAGCTTGGCCGCGATAACGGGGGTATACATCACTACCTCTCTAGCCCATGACAGCCCACACGAAACACGCATCTTTTTTAATTTCAGCCATCTTCAATTTTACTCCCTTAATTCTTAAGTAACCAATCATAAAAAATGATTGCTTAAATTTTAAATTGCGCCAAAAACGAGTTGAATTCGTGAGCGGAACTGAAAAACTGGATCAGAAAAATACGCAACATAGCAAGCGGTGAAACGTTACTGATATCCCTTGCGTTGATTTCATTGCGAGGCTAGCCCTTAACTCCTCGAGACTCTTTGTTTAAAGACGAAAAATGATATTAAAAGAAAAGGCGGCAGTTTGACGGCTACCATCTAAACTCACAAAAGATGTACCATACAACGTAATAATTTTATACTTGATATGATTTTACATGATGCAGTTTCTAATCCATTTAACCAAATTCGCCGAAATTTAAAATAACGAGAACATTTATTTACACGAAAACTAATCAATTCTCAAACAAATTAGTAAAAAAGGTTTCACTAACTATTGATACCAATACGTAAATCACATCTTGATATTAAACTTCCATCTAAACTTGATAAACAAACCAAAAACTTTATTTCGTTTTCGAAAAAAAAGATTCTAAATGCGTTCACCATTTGTAAAAATTTCGATTTCTTTCCAAATACGTAAAAGACAAAATAAAAACTCCATTTACGTGGCTTTAGGGGCAAATATTGTTTGAGTTAGTGTCAAGCTCATCTTCCACACATAAGTATTGCCCGTGAGGAACACTTTCAAATTTAGAATTTAGATGGCCAATGACAGGTTTCAATTTATAAAGGCGTCAGTTTGAGGTTCATTTTGCATCGTTTTAGAGTTATCGGTAAAATGAATACTAGCTCGTATATTGTCAAAGGTGTGCTGACTCATACCGGGTGTAAATCAAATAATACCCCTGTAACTTTTGAACGGGTCGTTTTGATCGATTTTGTTCAAGTTTTGAGGGGTTATATTAGAGCCAGTTTGGGATTTTTTTACATAAAAAAACAATATGGCCGACTTTCGGTTTCGTCGGAAATGACACAACAGCTGAAAATTGAAATGGACACCCGGAATATTTTTACATGTTTGGATTCTACGGCTTCAAATACATACATTTCATCTAACAAATGTCAACCAAGGCGCCATTTTAATTTTATTTTTTGAAATATATATTTTAATTTTAGATCATTATGACGTCATTTAAATTATAGATAAGTGACGTACAATTACCCCCACAATATTATTTTTTCTAATAATTAATTTTTGTGAAGTTTTTTAACGATCAAATTTAAAAATTACAGTTTTTAAACTAAAACTCTCTGTTCGCAATAGAAACATATAAGGGCCACCCAGTATATTAAATAGCTCTTTCAAGTACTAGTAAAACGATATGCATAGTAATTTCCGTAGTTCCTAAATAAAGCAGTAATTTTTCATTTTCTAATTTTTATTAACATAACATCTTCCTGAAGCCGACTCTGTCAAAGTAAAATGGCGTTTGAGTTAACATTTGGCAGATGAACTGTATGTATTTGAAACCATAGAATCCAAACATGTAAAAATATACAGGCTGTTCCATTTCAATTTTTAACTTTTGTGTCATTTCCGGTGAAACCGGAAGTCGGTCATATTGTTTTTTTATGTAAAAAAATATTAGCTCGTATATTGTCAAATACATGCTGACTCATACCGGATGTAAATTAAATAGGGCACACCTGTAACTTTTGAACGGGTCGTTAGAGTTTGTTCAAGTTTTGAGGTGTTATATTAGAGCCATTTTGGGGTTTTCCTTTTCATAAAAAAACAATTTGACCGACTTCCGGTTTCACCGGAAATGACACAAAACTGAAAATTTAAATGGAACACCCTGTATATTTTTACATGTTTGGATTCTTCAAATACATACAGTTTATCTGCCAAATGTCAACTGAAACGCCATTTTACTTTGACAGAGTAGGCTTCAGGAGCATGTTGTGTTAATAAAAATTAGAAAATAAAAAATTACTGCTTTATTTAGGAACTAGGGAAATTACTAGCATATCGTGTTACTAGTACTTGAAACGGTTATTTAATACACAGGGTGGTCCATGTGAGTTTTAGTTAAGAAACCGCAATTTTTAAACTTGATCCTTAACAAACTTCACAGACATTAATTGTTAGGAAAAATAATATTGTGGGGGTAATTGTACTTCAATTATCTATAATTTAGAGGACGTCATAATAATCTAAAATTTAAAAAAAATATTTAAAAAAATAAAATTGAAATGGTGCCTTAGTTGACATTTGTCTGATGAACTGTATGTATTTGAAGCCGAAGAATCTAAACATGTAAAAATATACAGGGTGTTCCATTAAAATTTTTAATTGGTGTGTCATTTCCGGCGAAACCGGAAGTCGGCCATATTTTTTTTTATGTAAAAAATCCCAAACTAGGACTAATATAATCCACCAAAATTTGAACAAAATCTAACGACCCGTTCAAAGGTTACATTTATACCCGGTATACTGACTATATTTCTTGACCAATAGTATCGAGTACTAGGCAAAGGTGTGACTGACGTGTAAATCAATAATAATAATGTAACTGCAGTCGATCCAGAGGAACCTTGGCTACAACGTGATGTCGGCGGAACTGGTTCGGAAGAATTTATTTCACTTGCAGTTAATCTGTCATCTTCTTTTTCATCTATTGTCGAAGAATCTGGACTGTCTCGCGCTGAATAGCTGGTGAAATCACAGTCTTGAAAAATGTTTCTATCAAATGGGGAAATTCCACACTTGAGAAATCCAGATTTGATGTTTTCTGGTGTTAACGGTCTATCCCGAGCTGTTTGCAGTATATTTCAAGAAGCGAGTAAATTTCAAAGACCCAAATACACAACGGTCTAATGGTTACAAACGATTAGATGTGTGTGGAAAGTGTCAGAATTGTAATCCTATTGTCTCTGCAGTAGTTTATTGAATTCAAACTGATGTGTGAGTCATGATTGTCCATTACCAGCAGGACTGGATGATCTTGAAAAAAATTGTTCAGAATTTATATGAAGTTATTTGCACTTTTATGCACGAGTGCCAACGATTCAGGTCAAGTACCAGATTGAAAATTTGATGTGGCTGAAACTTAACCGCTTCCAATTTATTGAAGAATTGACCAACCGTTGTTCGATTGAAAGATGTCATCCTAGCTAGTGAAGTTGCTTCGGGTTTCCTTATAGATAATCTGCTATGCCGTTTCAAGAAGCACATGAACCAATCCTCACCTGCTTGTTTTTGTATTCCATGAATCAGAATACTAGACGTATTTTTTTCAGCATGCGTTGTGCAACGTTGCAATTTTGCATAAAGATCCCTTGTTTTCCAAAAGTTGCTTTACAGCTTACCTGTTATTCTCTTCTGAGAAGAGCCGGTTACTCTTTTTTTCATATTTGCTTGGCATCTAGATGAAAAAATAATATGATTGAAACATAATACAACTAGTGAAAAAGATACACGGCCATACAATGGACTGAACGGGAATACAACGGAAAGAGCAGAACGTTGTCCGGTATATCTCCAAACGCACTTATGATTTAGAGGTTAAAAATTATCGCCAAACAATCAGCAGTTGCATTAGTAAAGCATCTAATCTGGCACTAAGATTCGCAGGTAAACGCACAACCGACAGAAGTTTTGGCAACCCTAAGCACACTGCATAATCATCTATTAACTTACCTTCGAAAATTACATCGGACCTCCCAAAAATCGAAAAACGCATCTCACAACGCCACTTCTTAATATACATACGAAAGAGAACCTCCCCATTGGCGCGTGAAATTGAACGTATCCTTTGTATCCCTGCGTGCGGTGAATCCCTGGTCTCGCATACCGTTTCCAAGATATAATATGGGAGTTGGCCAAAATTCCAACCTCTTGGTATGTACCCTTTGCGTGATATAATATGGGGGTTGGTATTATCAAATCTTTAGACCAGAGGAAACTATTTTAGCGTTTTAAAATAAAATTATTGCGGAAATTATAGTAAACATTCGAACTTCATATCATGTATCGTTTCCAAGATATAATATGGGGACTGGTATTATAAACTCTTAAGAGTTTAGACGACTTGTACAACCCCTTAAAGTTCTATAAGTTCTATAAGTATGCTTCTACACCCATGGCTACAAATTTTAGCTACTTAACAGTATGGGTAACAAATAGAAAATCGTTATGCTCACTCGTAGATTCAAGTGGGCCAGGTTCATAAAATTATCGATTTGCCTTATTAACAAAAAAATATTTACATAAATATGTTCGCTTTAAAATTGGAGTTGCTTCTTGTTGAAACTAACTGTTAAATACTCGGGCGCCAACTTGTTTTTAAATATGGAATAAAGAAGTAAACCATTATACAATAAAGTTAAAAGAAAATTTCTACAATAACAAATTTTATTACACAACCTATATTTAATTATAAACTGAAATACTTAATGCTAATGTTAATAACGTTATAACCTAATGAATAATTAAAATTGTGAGTAATTAATGGAATCAGAATACCTTATTCTTGGTCACACTGTAGATAACGAAACGGCTGCATGCTGGATCAGCGTTTTTGGAAATTGTTGCGTAATATTACTTCAAGGTTGAAATAAATCTGGATTTGTATGCTTTATAATTCCCAAATTAATAAATTTTCAGGATTAAAGTGTTTTAGAATTTCACTTATCATTAACGCAGGTGATTACCTCACTCTTGATTAATCGTACTAATATCGTTAATAATAATATTAACGGTAAAATAATTAATTGCGTTAAAGTAAAAATTAAAAAATAAAAAAAGTAAAAAAGTGCCTGAAATGCAAACGTCTCGAACATTGTATGATAGTTTAAAATAACTTACCATACAAATTATATAGCACTTTTAATAAAAAATATTTAACAGGCAAAAATGAATACCTACTACCTTTCAGTATCACACAAAAAAACGACGCTCCCAAAAGGTCTTTGCGCATTAACATGTCTGAAACTTACTGTGCAAAGAAATTTGTACGAGTTCTAATTAAAAATAATTAAATGCATGTTAAGTTGCCTACATAGAGGTGCATTATTAACAACACGTTCAAAGTTTGTTACAGATAGCGCGGGAGAAAATGCATTTAGTGTTTTAAACTACATTTACTGGGGAAACTATCCTGGTAATTTCAACTCAGCTAATACGAAAACTGTAGGAATGCGTCGATCAATTCGACTAATATGAGAAACGGTGAAAATAGGGCGATCAACTCAACTAATATGAGACCACAGTTACAAAACACTTATAATATATATATATATATATATATATATATATATATATATATATTAATATTTATTTACTGGCACTAAGACAAAAACTCCGAAATCAACCACTACAATTGACTCCACTCGCTGGTCGCGCGACAATATTTTTTAATGATATTTTTGCAGATACAAATGTATTATCGAATTGTCCCAGTGCGCCTATTAATAGCATCAGCCTTAAACCGTGCACTTTAAACCCTTCTTGCTACAGGGATGATCGAGATATTTTATATCTTTGAATAGGGTTGCCATCCGTCCCGATACTTCGGGATTGTCACCGTTATTGAGATCTCTGTCCCGACGTCCTGATAAAAGACTAAAATGTCCCGATTGAAACTGCGCAATGCAAATTCGTCGCGTCAGCCACATGTGTGTAATACTCCTATATTAAATTCCTAATGCGGCTCGATTTTGCTACGGTAAGAGACGATATTGTTCTCTCTTCCACACGATTCGCAGAACCTGCACACGTATCCCTAGTCTACTACTAGGCCGATCATCGATACTGAATGGTCAGCCAACATAAGGCAGTCAGTCATTTTAATTACTCGAGGACGTACAGGATGATTTTTTGTTTCGGAACGCGCAGAGCATAATTGAACTACCTATACGCACATTTACGATAATGCCTGCGGAGAGAAAGAGGAAGTACCATTTAGAATACTTAGCTTTTTTGGGTTTCAATGATGTACCTACTTTTGAATAAATGTTTTACACAAATCTAACCTACGGTTATCGTCTCAGATTTACAAAGAAAGGACGTACAAAAGAAGAAACGCGTTGTGTTATTTGTAATTGTTTTTTCTCACTTACTTAGGTAAAGCTAGCGTAAAGTGTCACATTTCTACAACTAATCACAAATAAAAGGTTCGCTGTTGGATCGACACCATCGCCCATATCCCGCTTTATGATACTCAAGACTTTCTTATTGCACTGCGGAACCAGCGACATCTTATTAAGTTACAAAACATCATCAATCTTTCAGTTCACTTGAAAACCCAAAATCGTAGCAAAACAGTCCACAGCCAAAACGAAGACTACAGCGATTGTTAAAAATATTCTCGCTCCACATTCTGTATCGGAAATTAAAAAAAATTGCAAGAAGCGCCATATTCCGGAAGAGGCACTGCCGCGTGCAATCACAAAACTAATAAGGTGTTTCCTTTACTTGTTCAATATTTCACTGAACACGATGGTATCCATCAGAAGCTATTGATTCTTAAAAAAATGGAACATCGGAAATACTGTGTCGACACTTTACGACAATTGCAAATTCCGCTGGATAAGTTACTTGTTTGTGTGACAACACTACCAATTTCGGAGACCACCGCAATATTTTTCATATAATAAAAGACCTGGGATAACCTATAGAAGGGATTGGATGTCTAGCCCATATTCTGCACAGTACTATGTCAAACGCTGTGGATGTCGAAGTCCTTAAAACATTTAGTTATTTGGCAACATACAATGTTGAAACGGAGAATCTGAAGGAGTTCTGTTCATTTGTTGATATTAATCACAAGATTCTTTTCTCACACTTAAGAACAATATGGTTGTCATTAATGCCCCCGTTGATCTTAAAACTTTGGACACCACTGAAAATTTTTTTACTCAGAAGAAAAACCACTATCAATGAAACTTATTTTCTGTTTCTACATTCCAACTTGAATTTTTTTGAGAAAGAAAGTAAGCGTTGAAAAGAACAAAGTGTCGATAATTGAAATCAGAATAATATTATACGAAACACGAAACACCCTGATTGAAAGGAAATCTGCTTGCAAGCCAAAATCCAAATGAAGTAGCGTTTTTTAACACAGCTATCTGCAAGTGACCTATTGTATTAGATAAATATGAAGTGTTCGATTGCATGACGCCATCTGAAATCCCAGGATGGGAAAAAACTGGAAAATATAGCAACCATGTGTATGAAGGACAGGAAGAATAAATTTCTAGATGGAGAATGTAAATAGCCATAATAATTTAGAAATTCAGGGCTCAAAATTTGCACGAACCCAGAGATTTGGGTTGGTGCCATTTCATGTTTTACTTTCGGTTTAAGATTAAACATGAGACATGGTACCCTGATGGTTAATCTGCTAATTAACTGTGAAGTAATCATAATTTAATTTTTGTACACTGTATAACTATTTAATACTAAATGAATCGACTTATACCATACATTTCGGTAGTGAATTTTAAATTTCAGGCGAATGTTTCCATTAAAGATTAAAAAACAGGCAAAGGTGTGGTGCTTTCAGTAATTCGGAAATATTTTATTAACGACCAAATAACAAATTTTGATAGTACCTAATATCAAAACTTAAACAGCGAAATTTCGAAACAAATGCACACTAAAATAATCTAAATTTTGAGGAGAAGGTTGGAAGAAAATAAGATTCTAATAAAGATAGTATTTTAAAAAAATTGTGCAGATATCTATAATTAATCAGTTTAATTTGCCAATCACTGACGTGGCACCAACCGATGTCGAAATATGTATATGTTGTAGTTTAATTTAATAGTATTTTGTTTAGTTAACTTTCAATCAGCAATAACACGTCAAGCATTAACTTTAGCAATTCCAAAACATCTAATTTGGCTTTTATTACAAAAATGTAAAATTTAATATTGTTTTGTGAAGTCATAAGATGGTTATTTACTATTAAATGTTTGACATAATTTGATTTGTCTGTGTGTATATGTTTATAACATCTAATGTGTTCTTTGCATCTAATATTAAAGTTCCTAAGTGTTTGTCCAATATAAACAGAATTACATGGTGTACAGTTCAATGTATAAATACTCGACTTCAAAATGTCGTTAATTGAATCTCCATAATCAAGAGTACAAATTATCTAATAAATATGTTTTCAAAATTAAACCAGACTCAACAGAAAATAAATACATGTCAATTTTATATTTTGGTAAAATATCAAAAAAAGTAGTTCACATATTACAAAAGAACAAAGAGTATAAAGTAGCTTTCAAAATTAATACCGATGTTCTTAAATGTTTATTTAATGCCAAAGATTCAATTAATGACATTTTGAAGTTGCTTATTTATATTTAAAATACTTAGCTTTTTTGCGTTTTTTAATAGTGTATTTTTGGATTTATTTTTATACAAATCTAAAAGTTTCGATAACACAGTTATCGTCCTCAGTAGTAATAAAATCTTTTATAGTTGTTGTAGAATTCTAGATGCTGAAACAAATTTATGAAAAATGAAAAGTGAAACCGCAAATATAAGCCTGCTATTAATATAACAGTTTGATGAACGTATAAAACCGACAATGGAATAAATATCGGTAAACTATTAAACTGCCTTAAGATAACAAATCATAACGCCCTCTAAGGGTATAAAGTTAGCAGTGAAAAATGTCATAATCAAAGAACAGGTTTAACCAAATTTAATTATGATGTAAGTGTAAAGTTGTGAAAAACTTTAATTTTAAATTGATAAAACTATTCACAAATAAAAACTTGGCATCAATTATAAATCCAGTCAAATCTAATAAAGAAATAGCTTTGTTGATAATTGTGTTATTCTATAGTGAAAACATAATGTAGTACGTTTAACAAAATTTTTAATTTTGATTTTGATTTCGATTTCGATTTTCATTTTGAATTTGATTTTGATTTTGATTTTGATTTTGATTTTAATTTTGATTTCAACTACATATGATAAATTATAGTGCTGTGGTAATTTAATACATAATTGTTAAAGCATTTACTTCAAGGTCTAGAAAATACAGCAAATAACCTAGACACAACAAAAGCTAAAATTAAAATTAAGTCGTACCATTGTGTCTTTAATTATATTTATTCAAAGGGAGATTTTCTTCTTGCTCATTGAAGTTGTTAGAATGTTTATTAATTGCTACGAAATCAAAATAATCAAAATAATTAAAATAATTAAAATAATCAAAATAATCGAAATAATCGAAATAATCGAAATAATCGAAATAATCGAAATATTCAAAATTATCAAAATAATCAAAACAATCAACGTAATCCAAATAATCAAAATAATCAAAAATCAAAATTCTAAATAATCGAAATTCTCGAAATAATAGAAATAATCGAAATGATCAAATCAATCAAAATAATCAAAACAATCAAATCAATCAAAACAATCAAAATAAACAAAATAATCAAAATAATCAATATATTCAAAATAATCAAACCAATCAAAATAATCAAATCAATCAAAACAATCAAAACAATCAAAATAATCAAAATCAAAATAATCAAAATAATCAAATCATTCAAAACAATTAAAACAATCAAAATAATCGAAATATTCAAAATTATCAAAATAATCAAAATAATAAAAATGATCAAAATAATCAAAACAATCAACGTAATCCAAATAATCAAAATAATCAAAAAATCAAAAATTCAAAATAATCAAAATTACCAAAATAATCGAAATAATAGAAATAATTAAATCAATCAAAACAATCAAAATAATCAAAACAATCAAAATAATCAAATCAATCAAAACAATCAAAATAATCAAAATCAAAATAAACAAAATAATCAAAATAATCAATATATTCAAAATAATCAAACCAATCAAAATAATCAAATCAATCAAAACAATCAAAACAATCAAAATAATCAAAATCAAAACAATCAAAATAATCAAAATCAAAATAATCAAAATAATCAAATCATTCAAAACAATTAAAACAATCAAAATAATCAAAATAATCAACCTAATCCAAATAATCAAAAAAAAAAATAAAAAAATCAAAATAATCGAAATAATCGAAATTATCGAAATGATCGAAATTATCTAAATCATCGAAATAATCGAAATAATCGAAAAATCAAAAAATCGAAATAATCGGCATCGACATGGAAATTGAAATCGAAATCGAAATTAAAATTAAAAATCATGTTAAACGTACTACATTGTATTTTCACTGTATAATAGTAACTATTTTATCAAAGCTATTTCTTTGTTAGATTTGACTGGATTTTTCATTGATGTCAAGTTTCTGTTTGTGAATGTTTTTATCAATTTCAAATTAAAGTTTTTCACAACTCACACTTATATCATAATTTGAATAAATTTTGTTTAATTTGCTATTTGGTTATGACATTTTTCATTGTTAGCCTTCTATCCTTAGAAGCTTTTTTTTACTTATAGTATTCCTGAACAGGCTAAGATTTGCCGTGTGAATAAATGTAGATTGCGTCTGTTTAGTGTGACAAGATGGAATTTTGAGTACGTAATTATGGTGTGAATGGGCAAACCGAGTGTTCCTAGCGAAGATGGCCTGCGAAGGTATTAAGGAGTGTATTTCAGAGGCACACTTGCCATGGTAATAGCGATAGAACAAGGAAAGAACCGAAACTATTCTTCTATGCTCAAGAGACTGTAGCTCACAAGTCAGAGATGGGTCATTTATAATTCTTATAGCTCTTTTTTAGATGCGGTTTGCCATACCAAGGGCGTATTTGGGAGCACTGACCTAGAGGTGGCAATTGTATTCCAGATGAGGCCGAATTTGAGCCTTGTACAGTAAAGCTGTTCTGATTTGTCATCTTCAAGGCAGTTTATCAATATTTCATTTATCAAGTATCTAGTTATTCTTTACTAAAATTGTATTCCATAGTTCGAGTTATACATTTGTCAAACTGTTATATTAACAGCAGGCTTAAGTTTGTGTTTTCACTTTTCGTTTTTCATAAATTTGATTCAACAAACTCTAAACGATTTTCTTACTACAGAGGATGATAACTGTAAGTGTTATCGAAACGTTTAGAATTTTATAAGCATAAATATATACACCATTAAAAACCAAAAAAAGCTAAGTATTTTAAATGTGTAATAATGGTGAAAGTTTACATTTTCATATTCGGGTATTTATAAATTAAACTGCATCTCGTGTAATTCTGTTTATGTTGAACTAACACTTAGGAACTTTGATATTAGATACAAAGGACACATTAGATGTTATAAAAAAAAGAGACAAAACGAAGAATTTACTCATATATTTTCTCATGATAATGATACACGTTGAGAAATAAATATTTATATGAAACCTTGTGGAAACATGTTAGAAATAGGAGTATTCATTGGAATTCCACGAACTAACAAAGAACATAAATTTAATTGAAACTATGCTGTTAGATGGATTTTTTAAATTGTTATTCACAAATTGAACGTTTGGGCTATTTCATAAAATTATGTGTGATCGAGCTTAGCTTATACCTGTACAATTATCGTTAAGATTGTAAGCAGCAAATGAAATGCTTATAAATTGGATTTCAAGTTTTAACTTACTGCAGAGTCAGATTCTTTTATTTCATCTATTTCAATCCATATCCTGATTTAATACCGACCTATAAATTCTAACATCTTTTATATCTTTTTTAGGGATTGGCGAAGCGTCTGTACAACTTCATTCTCCTGAATCGGCATCGTACATCACGTCTGGAACAGAGGTCATCCTCCGATGTCATCTAGACGCAACTGGGGATGTACACGTTGAATGGTTTCGGTACGTGCTTTCGAACTCTTAATTTAATTTCAGTAAATTGAACTTTTTCCCCGTTAAAAGTAAATGACTGAGTAAAAGAAGAAGCTCTAAAAAAACTTGTTTAAGCTTTTTATACAAAATAGTAATACTTCGTTTTCAATATATTCTCAGAAATGCGGATCGATTAACAAAGTCATCGCGGCTTGAAATAAAAAAGAAGAAACTTCATATAAAATCTGTAAATCCCTCTGATAATGGAATCTACAGATGCATCGCACGTAATGAGGCTGGAACTCAACATAGCGTTAAGAATTTTGCTTTGGCCGTTGCAGGTAGTTTATTTTACTCCTTTTAATTTTCAGAGATTATTAAAGAAGTGTACTTATAGGAGATCAAACCGCTTTAATTAAAACGGTTCCAAACAATCAATTAGTTAAGAAAGGTGGAACAGCTTTATTTGATTGCTCTTACGACAATGCAGATGGTTTAGAATGGTATTTCAAAGATGTCGGTCCTCTTGAAAGCAACACGAGGTAAAATCATTTAAGATTTAGAGTAGAACTTAATTTGATTTTTATAGAATGACTTTGTATTTAAATGGATCGTTGGAAATAAATAATCTTCAAGAATCTGATCAGGGGATGTATAATTGTGTTGGAATCAAGGGTGATTCTACGGAAGTGCCGCAGAGTTACACAGCTGAATTAAAGCTTGCTTGTAGGATAAACCTTATTATTGATGCTTAAATAATCACGTTTTTAATTTCCAGTTATCGATCATTTAAACGAGAAAAGTTTCGAACCGCCTCTTTTCGAAGATGGAAAAGTAGTTCTTGCAGAAACTAGAATCTTTCAACTAACGTGTTTAGAACCTCGTAGCCAGCCACGTGCCAAGAAGTATTGGCTTAATCCATCAGATCACACTGTAAGTGTATAAGGTGACATTAGGATTAATAATATACTATACAGGATCTGTCACGACGAGCTGAGTCGATATGTATATGGAAAACTACTCAAAATATTTTTTTGAAAATTTGTGTACTGGGGTTATTTAAAAAATCTAGTTTAGCTAAAATATTTTCAGTTTTATACAGCCACCGGAAGTAAACCCTAACTCTGTTATTTTAAATGAAATATACCCATTTTCATTATATTTTTAAAATCTACATTAAATTTAAATGTTAATTTGTGTCTAACGTGCAAAATGCAAAAAATCTAATTTCTCAAGGCACAAGCGAGCTAGGCCAAATATTTTTTAATACATAGAACATAGAACTCACAGCTTACAGAATTTTACAAAAATAAATTTAAAAATTATACAAGGTGTTCGAAGAATGGCGTCAAATTTTGCAATTTCAAAAAGTTAATTTTTTAAAATAGCAACCCTTATTAAAAAATAAGAAGACTTTGTAAATATGTCCCTATTCCTAAAATTTATAGTTTTTGTAAAATCTATAAAAAATTGACATTTTTAGTAATTAAATTAAAAATTAATTTTTGGTTAGCTTTGCTTGAAAGGAATCAATAATAAACAACGGAGAATATGGAAAAGTTATTAAAAGAACTTGCGAAACATTTTGTGCGCGATATCCCAGCCAGCCAAGTCCAACTCATGACACCCCCTCACGCGATTTATTTACAATTGTAAAACTTACAACAATAAAGCTATTGAAATTACTGTTTTGGCATATTTTAGAGCACATCCTGAAAATTCATTAGCTGATGCCGAAGACAATCTGAGAATATCTACAAAAAGTCTTGATCGAATTTTGAAAAAAAAACACAAATTTAATCTGTTTTCATATAAATTAACTCAAAATTTAAGAGCAAGTGATAGTATACAGGGTGGTTTTTTTTCGTTAATATTATAGGGTATAGGCTAAACGGTAAGAGATGCAAAAAAACTAAGATACGTGTCCCGTTCTCTTTTTTAGTGTTTAGTTTAATGGCGCAATCGGATCTACGCTAACTAAATTGATTTCGAAGATACAGAGTGATTCTCAAAATCTGCCGGTTTTTATTATCTCTTATGACTCGATTATTTAGGGAGATAAAAAAAAGCTTTGGATACGAAAGTTTTATCACTTTTTACGTTGAATCCAGTGGCGTTCTTAAAAAAAATATAGATGTTTGATTTTTTGAAATATTATCAAAACTAGCATTTTCTTAAATAGGACACCCTGTATCTGATAATCTCAAAAAATTGCATTTTTTTGTTGAGATTACAACAATATATAACGCTTAATATTTTGCATTGTCCTAAATAGCTAAAATACTAAAAAAACATTTTTTTTTTAGTTGGCCATTAATTGAATGTTTTAAGCAATTGTTTTTGTTTGTTTACATGTCATAAAATTCAGTAACAATTATGTATTGGTATTCTTATTTCGTTTCCGATTATATTTTTTTAAAAAAGGTGATTAAAATGAATAATTTTCAAAATTATGAAAAATTAAATATGCTTGAGTGCTACATTGAGAGTAATAAAAATAAAGACGCAGCTCTAGACTTATATTTTGAGCGTTATCCGGAACGACGACAGCCAGAACAACAAATATTTGAAAGATTATATCACAATTTGAGTGAGTATGGATCATTTGGAAAACCAAGAAGTAAGATTTACAATAAGGCAAATAGAGAAAGAGATGAAATAAATACATTAGCTTGTGTTGCTGCTGATCCGACGATATCTAGCCGTAACATTGAGAAAGATATTGGCACATGTAAATCTAAAGTTTTAAAAACGTTAAGAAAGCATAAGTATAAACCATATAAAATAAGAAAGGTTCATAACTTATATCCTGGAGATGAAGAGCGGCGTTTAACATTTTGTCATTGGTATTCGCAGCAGATTCCCAATTTTTTTTCAAAATATAATATGGACCGACGAGGCTTTTATATCTAGCGAAGGAATTTTTAATAGACATAATAATCGATATTGGTCAAACATAAATCCTCATCAGACGGTCGCCAGGATACAACAAGGACGGTTTGGGTTCCATGTATGGGTGGGGCTATATCAAAACAGAGTCCTTAACTACAGAATTTGTAATGAAAATTTGAATGCTCAAGGATACATCCAAATTTTGGAAGAATGTGTAATAATGGAGTTGGATAACATGCCATTAGCTGCAAGAAATAATGTTTATTTACAACAAGACGGTGCTCCAGCACATAATAGCCACATGGTAAGGAACTTACTAAATGTCAATTTTGGCGAAAATTGGCTTGGAACATATGGACCAAACAGATGGTCTCCGCGTTCCCCGACCTGACGCCACTCGACTTTTATTTTTGGGGATCTATCAAAATGAAGTCTATAAAACCAAGTAATACTGTAGAAGAACTCACAGCAAATTTTATTAATTGCATTGGAAGAGTGCCAAATATTCAACTCTATAACGCCACTCGTTCAGTTACAAGCAGAGCCCAAAATGCATCGAGCAGAATGGAAGACAATTTGAGCACCTATGCTAATTGTTATATATAAGTATTTGAAATAATTACTGTTGAGTTGTTATAAATCTTTTCTTGTTTTTGTAGTTGTTGTTTTAGTCTATTAATGTTTTATTATTGTTATTATCTGCAATTTTATTATGCCTATTATAAAATAAAGAATTGATTAAATCCATGGCCAACTAAAAAAAATGTTTTTTAGTATTTTGACTATTTAGGATAATGCAAAATATTAAGTGTTATATATTGTTGCAATCTCAAGAAAAGTACAATTTTTGAGATTATCAGATACAGGGTGTCCCATTTAAGAAAATGCTACTTTTGATAATATCTCAAAAATCAAACATCTATATTTTTTAAGAACGCCACTGGAATCAACGTAAAAGTCATTCGTATCCAAAGCTTTTTTTTATCTCCATAAATAACCGAGTCATAAGAGATAATAAAAACCCGCAGATTTTGAGAATCACTCTGTATCTTCAAAACCAATTTAGTTAGCGTAGATCCGATTGCGCCATTAAACTAAACACTAAAAAAGAGAACGGGACACGTATCTTAGTTTTTTTGTATCTCTTACCGTTTAGCCTATACCCTATAATATTAACGAAAAAAAACCACGCTGTACAACGAATAAATTATTGTGAATTTATGTTAGTTAAAACTCAAGTCCAAATTAATTTGGACTGATGAAGCAAAATTTCCTGATGGTACGTTTAACTGACATAGCTCTCATTAGTGGAGTGAAAGGCAATACCAAACTCATTGGAGTTTTAACATTTTTGCCGCAATAAAAAATGATGGTGTGCTAGTGGTACATTTTTATAATGAAAATTTGAATGGTGCACTGATTAGCGATTGTAAATCAATTTTTGCATTAAAATTTTGATTATTTTAGGCGAGAGATACCTTGAAATTTTAAACGATTTTACGACCACTAAATTTGAATTGGAACCAGTTGTGGTACCAACATGACGGAGCTCCACCCCATCATAGTACTTTTGCAAATATTTTTTTGAAAAACTGCTTTGAGGGTCGTTTGATAGCGAAGAACGGTCCTCATATTTATGAGGATCGTCCGACGTAACCCTATTAGTTTTTTTTTGTTTGGGGCCGTATAAAAGATATAGTGTGTGATATACCACTCACAACACAAGAAGATTGCCAGCAAAGAGTTTGAAATGCATTTTGATCTCTTTTTCCGGAAAAAAATTAGAGTGCTGCTCATGGCGCTTCTTAAAAAGGATTACTGTTGTTAATTTATAAAAATAATCATTAATTTAGTTTCTATTATAATAATCGTTTCAATTACAAGTGTGGTTTTCAAAAGAGTTGTTTTAATGCTTTATTTTGAGTATGAAATATAAGCACTTAGTTGCAGTCATAACCATTACAGGTAAAATAGAAACGGATGTAGAGGACAAAATTATAAAAGGAAAAAGGACAACAAAAGCTCTGCATGGAATAATCTGGAATAGAAATCTCACAAAAAGGACAAAGAGGAGGATATTCAGTACTATAGTGAAAAGTGTAACAATATACGGTGGAGAACTGTGGCCCATGACAAATAAGGTATGAGAGAAACTGAGAATAATGGAATTGGATTTCATTCGACAAAGCTTGCAGTGGACGCGCAAAGACAGAAAAAAATTGACTGTAGTTTATGATGATGATATAAAATACAGGGTGATGCATTTAAAAATACTGAGGAAATAATGAATTTGTGTTTTGACTTACCCTGTATTATATTTAAATAGAGATTTGGAGAGAGATGGAAGTGATAATGTCAATCACAAGACGACCAGAAAACAGGATGTTAAAATGGTATGCCCATGTTCAAAGAATGAGTGAAGAAAGATGGCTCAAAGCAGTCACGAACTGGTCACCTAGAGAAAAAAGGAGAAAGGGTAGACCAGAAAGGAAATGGAAAACATGTGTCCAGAACATTATGGAAGAGAAGGGACTAAGCGAGGGAGATTGGGAGGATAGAGAATATTAGAGGTTGAGAACGGCAAACTTGTGAAGGGAAAAATTCCAAGAGAGAGAGAGAGAGAGAGATGTATACAGGGTGATCAACTTTTGTGACAAAGTGCGTTATATATGCTATTATAGGAGATACCAAAAAAAGTAATTTACAAAAATAGCAGCTGGCTGTAAGCTTCACATTTTAAAATTAGTTACAAATATACAGGGTATTCCATAACACTGTACCGCATCAAAGATATGTTTTTTTTTAAATGAAACACCCTCTACTTTACTTTAAATTTAAAATCCGCTTCACTCCTTGTTACAAGAATACAAAGTTGTTATGTGTTATACAGGGTATTTAAAAAGTTATGACCAAATTTCAATGAAAATCGAAACAAGTTCAACGCCCTGTACAATTGAAAAGGGATACAAGAGCCATGATCTGTTGTAGCCATAGTTTTTTAGTGATTGTCAAAATTCATGAAAATGATAGATTTTGCTAATACTCTTTAAATCTAATGCAGGGTAAGTCAAAACACAAATTCATTATTTGCTCAGTGTTTTTAAATGCATCACCCTGTATTTTATATCACCATCATAAACTACAATTAATTTAGTTTAATTTATTATAAATATTTTCTATACCTAAACTTAATAGTTTTGGAGATATTTTAAATTGTATTGGAAAAACGTTATTTCATGAATTAAATTTATTATTTTTATTTACTTTACTATTTACAAATATCTTAAAGTAACACACAAAAAACAATTAAAAAAAACATTAAATAAAAAAATTGTTAATTTTATTGTAGAAGGTATTCGAAATGAGCTACCATAACGTCAACACAGACTTGAAGACGGTTTTCGAATGATCTATTGACGTTTGTAAGCATTTGTGGCGTAATATTATGAAATGCGGTTCTAATTCTGACCTTCATGTCGTGAATTGTTGTTGGAGGTTCACGGTACACTAGATCTTTAATATAGCCCCAGAAGAAGAAGTCGACTTTACTTAATTCTGGTGATCTAACTGACCAATGAATTGGTCCTTCCCTTCCTATCCATCTGTTAGGAAATTGCCCATTCCATTCACCTTAGATAAGTGCGTTGTGATGAGAAGGAGCTCCGTCATGTAAATACCATAACTTTTTTGTGAAACGTTGTTTCATCTCCGAATAAAACAAAATCGGAAAAATTTCTTTGTACAATTATTTGTTGTTGTGCCCATTCACAAACAAGTACCCTTCTTTCAAAATCATCAGTCAGTTCTTGATGTACCTGGATGTGGTATGGGTGCATGTCTCGAGACAATTTTTTGAATAGACCCGTAACTAGTGCCTTGCTCTCTTGAAATATGTCGGATATTGTATGAGGATCCTCAGTAACGGCCAGTAAAACATTTAATTCAGTTTCTTCTGTTGTAACCGTTTCTGTTTTTTCTTTAGTCTCATATAACACTGAACCATTGCGATTGAATCTATCCATTACATTTTGAAACGATCTCTTATTCGGTTGCCGACGATCTGGGTATCGCTCATGATAAACTCTTGTTGCAAGTAAAGACACATACCTTCATAGCAACCTTGATTTTAATGATATAGGAGCTCATTTCGAACACCTGCAATAAAAATAACAATTTCTTTATTTAATGTTTTTTAAATTATTTTTTGTGTTACTTTAAGATATTTATAAATAAAAATAATAAATTTAATTCATGAAATAACCCTTTTTCCAATACAATTTAAAATATCTCCAAAACTATTAAGTTTAGGTACCTATAGGAAATACTTATGATAAATTAAACTAAATTAACTGTAGTTTATGATGGTGATATAAAATACAGGGTGATGGATTTAAAAATACTGAGGAAATAATGAATTTGTGTTTTGACTTACCCTGTGTTATATTGTGAAATTAAGAAAAATAATGTAGTTTATGGTGTTGGAATTTCGAACGGAAAATTATGTAAACTACTTGTAAAATGCACATGCACATTAGAAAAGGCAATGGTGCATGGACTACCAAAAGTTTGAATGGATGTTTTGAATTTGTGTTTTGACTTACCCTGTATTATATTTAAAGAGTATTAGCAAAATCAATTTTTATGAATTTTGACAGTCATTTAAAAACTATGGTTACAACAGATCATCGCTCTTGTACCCCTTTTCAATTATACAGGGCGTTGAACTTGTTTCGATTTTCATTGAAATTTGGTCATAACTTTTTAAATACCATATATAACACATAACAACTTTGTATTCTTGTAACGAGAAGTGAAGCGGATTTTAAATTTAAAATAAAATAGAGGGTGTTTCATTTAAAAAAACATATTTGATGCGGTACAGTATTATGGAAGACCCTGTATATTTGTAACTAATTTTAAAATGTGAAACTTATAGCTACCTCCTATTTTTGTAAACAACTTTTTTTGGTATCTCCTATAATAACAGATATAACGGACTTTGTCACAAAAGTTGATCACCCTGTATACTTTGTTTTATGTGTATACCTAACTCTTGCTGTAGTATACAATATTTAGCTTTTAATCAATGTAGTTGCTTAATTTGAATTTTTTTTATGATTGTATTGATGTCAATTTTGAGCGGTCTGATATAAGAAGATTAATACACGTTTGTAACATTATAATTCTTTCAAGACCTCTAAACACTGGTGGCAACAGGTTATGGGCCCAGAACTGTAAACAGAAAGTTCTGAAGGCAAATAAAGTGAAGTTATAAAAAAAAATGGAAACCAAGTTCAGTATCACAAAATTAAATGGTAGCAACTATCAACTTTGGAAATATAAAATGGACAAATAAAGACTCGAAGGCAAGAGCAACAATCTGATTGGTAATTGAGGATAATCAAGTAAAACACGTGAGAGATGCAAAAACAGCCAAAGAAGCCTAGAAGAAATTAGGAGCACACCATCAGAAATCGATACTAAGTAATAAAGTATTTCTGCTTAAGAAGCTTTGTAGAACAACCCTGCAAGAAGGGGGTGACATGGAAGCACATATAAGTATGATGTTGGATTTAAATAACGAACTTGCAGCACTCAGTGAGTACTTGAAAGGCGAATTAATGGTTGCTTTTCTGTTGAGTAGTTTACCTGAAAGTTATGCAAATCTGGTTAAGGAAGACTTGAAGATGATTTAAATTTAGAAGTGGTGAAAGGAAAATTAACACAAGAATATGAAAAAAGGAAGCATAATAAAGGTCTTGAAGATGATAAAAATGGCATGGCACTATAAGAGTACAACACTTTCGAAGAAGTATACCTAAAAACAGGGGAATACTAATGTGCAATTATTGCCACACACCTGGTCACATAAAGAAAAACTGCTGAAGAAGAAGAATAAAAGCGATATGATGAACAATGTAGTGAATGAAGAGCCAAAAGAAGATTGGAATGAAGATGGAAATTCACATATATGTTTTCAGATTGAAGACACAGAGGCCAAAAGTGATGATTGGTATATAGACTCTGGAGCTAGCATTCATATTGCAAACAATAAATCCTATTTTTCAAATTATTCTGATATTGAAACTAATGTTGAGCTTGTAAATGGACACACAGTAATGGCTCAAGGTAAAGGTGAAATATTACTAAAATGTATTATCAAAGATGGGAAAAAGATAAATATAAACGTTAAGAATATTCGATATGTTCCAACACTAGCAAATAATTTACTATCAGTCAAGAAATTAAGCAAACTTGGATTCAGTGTTAATTTTTATGGTAAATATTGTGAAATTAAGAAAAATAATGTAGTTTATGGTGTTGGAATTTCGAACGGAAAATTATATAAACTACAATGCACATTAGAAAAGGCAATGAGTGCATGGAGTACCAAAAGTTTGAATGGATGTTTACACCAATAACACAAACGTTTTGGACATTATAATCCAGAAACTGTCAGTAAACAAATTAAAGATGGAGCACATTTAACAATGTGTGAGAAGCTGTAATATTGTGAAACATGTATAAAAGGAAAAATTGAACGAAAGCCTTTCTTAAAACGAATCACGCGAAGTAGTACGGAAATACTAGGTTTGCTACACAATGACTTAAGTGGGTCAAAACCGACAGAAGCTCCAGGAGGTAAGCGTTATATACTAACAATTATTGACGATTTCAGTCGCTACACAATAGTATGCTTACTGTCGTGAAAGAGCGAAACTCTAAGCAAATTTCAAGAATACGTTGAAATTGTAAAGACAAAATTTAATAAGAAACCAAAAACATGGAGATCTGATCGTGATGGTGAATTCACGAGTAATGAAGTCAAAAATTATCTGAAACAACAAGGAATAATGCATTAATAGAAGGAAACCTACTAAATAAGTATTGTGCCAATTTTTTTACAAAACATGTTAATGAATAAAATTACTAACAGAATACCTTATGAGGACTGGAATGGATGCAAAGCGAATGTTAGTCATCTTAGAATTTTTGGATCCAAGGAATACGCACATGTTCCAAAATTAAATAGAAAAAAATTGGACGAGAAAGCAAAGGAATACACTTTTGTTGGATATGAGGATGGTACAAAAGGTTATAGGCTATTAGATACAAGAATCCGATAAAGTCATAATTAGTCGTGATGTGATTTTTATCGAGAATGAAAGCCATAATAGTACTCAAAATCCAACCTATGTTTCAGTTAGAAATGAACACAAAGTTGAAATAATGTTTTCACAGAAACAAAACAATGAAACACTAGAAGAGAATACTCCTCATAAAGGTATACCACCATTGAGATATGGAATGGACGAATATTTATTTACTGTTAATGAAAATAAACAAATTGATTTGAACCGAAAACAGTCATTGAAGCTTTAGAAGATCCAGATGAAGATAAATGGAAAACTAAGTGGAAAAACTAAATGATATAAACCAAGAATAGTAGCACAAGGTTTTAAAAGTTCGGACAAGACTATGGTGAGATATTTGCTCTAGTTTTGTAATAAACAACTTTGAGGATATTACTAACGATTGCAGGTAAAGAAAATATATTTGTTTATCACTATGATTTCAAAACAGCATATTTAAATGCTGTGCTTGACGAAGAAATCTATATGAGACAAACGGAAGGATATGAAGTTTCTGACCGAGAAAAGAAGTTAGTTTGCAAATTGAATATATGTATTTATGGTTTGAAGCAAGGAGCAAGATCATGGTATACAACTATCAATAAGTACCTCACAGATCTAGGATTCAGATCCTTGCCTATATTTTAAGAATTGAGATAAAAATACAATATGGATATTAATCTATGTGGACGATATTTTGATTTCATGTAAGGAACTAAATCTAATTAGTTATTAAAAAAAATTCACAATAGAAAATTTGGGTGAAATTAAAAACTATTTGGGAATCGAAGTTAAGAGGCAACATACCGGAATATACTTACTCAATCCGAAAAATTATATTCAGAAGATTATGCATAAATGTGGTATGGAATTAGCTTATGGCTCAGATATTCCAATGCAAGTAAATTATTATAAAAATGATGACCTAAATGCGACTACATTTAAAAACACAGAAATATATAGAAGTGCAATTGGAGCTCTCCTTTATCTTGCAGTGAATACAAGACCATATATAGCTGTAGCTACATCAATGCTAGGAAGAAAAGTGAGTAAACCAACACAACACGATTGGAAACAAGTAAATGTAGTTATGAGATACCTGAAACAAACAAAAGATTATATTAAATTAGGTTCATGTGATGATAATAAAAACACTCTATACAGATACTCGTATGCAGATTGGGCGAATGACAGAGATGACAGAAAATCCAATAGTGAATTCTTGTTTAAATATAATGGAGGTTTAATAAGTTGAAAATCCAAGAACCAAGACTCAACCGAATCTGAAATAACAGCTTTAACTGAGGCGTGTAAAGAAGCAATATTTATTAAAGGGTTAATAACAATAGATTTTCAATGGGAACTGAACAAGACTTTAATTTATGAAGATAATCAAGGAGCATTAAAATGATTGAAAATGGAAAAAATAAATGACAGAACTAAACCTATAGGAACAAGAGTGAATTTCATAAAAGAACTTAAAAAGAAAGAAGAAATAGAATTCAAGTATTGTGCAACAGAAAATACGTTAGCCAATTTTTTAACGAAACCATTGGGGAAAGAGAAGTTAAAAAGTATTGTTCATTTATGCGGAATTATAAATTTTTTGTTCAAGTAAATATTGAGAAAAGATTAGTGCAGAAGTGTGTTAACAAGGCCAAATGTCCAAAAAATTAAGTACAGGATGAAACCTGTTGCATAAGGTAGAAAATATCGTGCTGATAACGAAAACAATAAATTGGAGTCCATGCGAGATACGGGGGATGAAATGGGGTGCACTTTTAGGGGTGGAAAAGTGTTTTTCGCAATTTTCATAGAAACTAGACCTCCTATCGAAAAAAGTTAAATGTAAAAGTTGTAGCTAATAAAAAGATGTATAATTTTTGTATTCACCATTTTTTTTGGTAAAACGTACGATTTTCCGAGAAAAATCGGAAAAACCAAGGTTTTTCGTTTTAATTTTTTTCTCACACAAAAGTAATTTTTTTTTCACGAAATTTGGTGGAAGCTTACCTTTTTGTTTCCGAGACAAGCTGTAATTTTTTGGAATGAAAATAAAAATTGTTACATTTTGTTTTGATTTTAAACCTAAAAAAAGGCATCTTCAGCCAAAAAATCCCAAGTTAAAAAATAACTTTTTTCAAAATTATCAGTGGTTTTTTTTGTTGAAACGTCTACTTTCAGATGGTGTAAAAAAAAATTAACATATCTGTGGAAAAATTTTCCAGGAAATGCGAAAAACTGGAAAAATTAGATGTTAAAGAAATCATTTCTTTAATTATTGTTTAAAATTTTTAATTATTTATTACAATTTACTGTTAAAATCTTTGAAAAATTTTTGACTATCGTATGTAGTTGTGATAAATTTACAGATTTCGCAAATGTATAATTAATTGATTGCCATTCTAAGAACAGTTTTATACCTGAATGGCTTAAGAAGGGTCTAGTCTCCTAGAGGGGGACATAGGGGTGCGAGGCCTCACAGCTACTTCTCTGAGGCAGTTTCGCAGCAGCTGCAAAAACCGTTACTGTAGCCAGTATTTGAGAAGCATAGCAGCAGTTATATCGAATCCGACACTGAGGAACAGCCACCAAAAAGGCAAAAACTAATAGATCATTGATAAAAGTAAATATTAAATAACTAATAAAATATTTATCTTTTTGGGGTTTTTTTAATGGTGTATTTTAAATTATACAATCTTCGTTTCGACAACACTTACAGTTATCTTTTGTCAGTAGTAATATCTGTTAAAATTGTTAAAGATGTTGTAAACAATTTTGTCAAAGTTGAAAACACTGCGTGACAACAAGTCTTAGTTAAGTAGATAGCATTTCTTTATTATCTATTCCTTTCAGCCAAACAAAAATTAATGTTTAGTTTAGTTACTTAAAATGTCGATTTTTTTAAATTGTAAACATGTTTGCAATAACAATGAATCATAGAGAACTAATAAAATATTTATTTAAGTTGTCACGGCTCGCGACAATAATAAAACTGATTTGATAAATAAATATTAAATGACGTTGAAACAACTGTAACTCGAAAAGCTAAAAAAAATAATAAATAAATAAATAATAATTGAATCATTTGGTCGCTAATAAATTACCGCAAGTCCGGTGAGGGGCGCGGAACCAGGAATCATAAAGCAGTATGGTTGAAACGCGTGGTGTGATTGAAGGGTAGGTAAGAAAAATAAATGTACATGTATATATGTACATTTTGGGATTCATACAGTAAGTATACGATCTATTATTTATATCTATCTATTATGTCGTGACAGTAGACAAAGAACTGTCCGGTAGTAGGACGATACCGTTAGTAGGGAATGCTACATCGTCCGGGGCACGGTTTGGCCAGTAACCAGTCTACTCGCTATGGTTATTACTCAAGAAAACAATACAATTGCCTTGGATCGACCTGGGTATAAGGGGCTGTCAAGGTCGAAACAGACAGGCCCCGTCGCTGACGACTGTGCAAGGAATGAATGGAGAGTCGGTACGTGGAATGTTAGAGGTATGCATGGTAAAGAATTTGAAATTGCGAATGTAATGTACGAAAGACACCTTGATATTCTGTGTGTGTCGGAGACAAAGCGCAAAGGAAAGGATGCTGTGGAGATGGAGGATGGCAGCCTGGCACTATGGTCAGGAGTTGAGACGGAAGTGCATGGCGCAAAAGGAGTTGGGATGATCATAAGTGAAAGAGCGAAAAGATGTGTTAAACAGTACGAATTGGTATCTCCCCGGGTAATATGGGTTAGAATGAATGTGGAGTTTCGAAGAATTTTTCTTATTCCATGCTATGTACCAGTGAATGGAGAAAGAGACCAGAAGCGTGAGAACTTCTGGAATGAAATAGAGAACGTGTTGAACGTATGTAAGCCAAACGAAAGAGTGACTATAGTGGGGGATATAAACGGATGGGTGGGTGTACAGAAATAACATAGTAAACGCGTTCTAGGAACGTTCGGAGACCAAAGAGTCAATAAGAACGGTGAACACCTGCTGAACATCTGTGTGGAGAGAAGCCTGTTTGTATCCAATACGCGGTTTAAACATAAAAATGTGCAAAGAGGTGAATCTAAAAGTATGATAAACTTGATAGTGTATGATAAACGACTTAGAAACCTGGTGAAAGACACAAAAGTAATGCGCGGATCGGGTGTGGATCGGACCACTTTTTGGTTGTATCGAGAGTGTGTTTAGGGCAAAAGTGGGTCTGGAGAAGGAAAGCAAACGTAGTGCGAACGTCCAGAATTAGGGTTGACAAACTAGTGGATAATGGTGCGAGAATGAAATACGCAGATGCTGTGAGTAAAGAGTTGAATGTGAATGAAACAGTGTGGAACGAACAAATAAAAGAGACTGAAGTTGAAAGTGCATGGATAAGCTTGAAAAACTCTATTGTCAATTGTGCCGTGCGAATATGGGGAAGAGTGACTAAGTAGACAGAAAAAATGTGCTTGGTGGAATGAGTCGGTAAAAAAGGCAGTATGTAAGAATAAAGATGCGTTCATGACAATGATTGCTGCAAAAAATGAGACTGAGAAGAAGCGATTGTATAAGGTGTACAGATTAAGAAACAAAGAAGAGAAGGAGACAGTGAGAATAAGTAGAGAGGAAGTGATGGCTGTGGAAGGAGAAAAAATGCAGAATGATTTTGAGGGAAACAAAAGACTCTTCTGGAAATGGGTAAAAAATACAAAACGTGGCCCAAAACAGAACGCTGCGGGAGTGATCAATACTAGAAACGAAATAGTATGGGACGATTGTGAAGTGAGGTAATTCTGGCAAAAATATATCGGAAAGATGTACAGTAATGAGGAAAGTAAGACTGAAGGGTTAAATAAGGAGAATATAGAAGAAATGATGAATGAAACTGAGAAGGATATTGGAATAAATGAGGTAGAGAAAACGGTACGAAGGTTGAAAAACGGCAAGGGAGCAGGCGTAGATGAAATCACTGGTGAAATGCTCAAGTATGGTGGTGCAAAGCTGATACGAAGATTGTGTGAATTATTCAATGTATGTCTTATGTGTGGAAAAGTGCCGAGGGATTACAAGAGTGCGATCACTGTACCATTGTTTAAGGGTAAGGGGAACAAGAATGATTGTAAGAACTACAGAGGAATAAGCTTGCTCAGCGTGTCTGGTAAAGTATTTGGAAGAATACTGATTGATAGAGTACGAGAAACTACACAAACTAACATGCGGGATGTGCAAGGTGGCTTCATCCCAGGGAGAGGATGTGTCGATCAGATGGTTGCTCTCCAGCAAGTGATCGAAAAGTGTTTCAAGGTAAAAAGGAAGTTGTACTGTGCGTTTGTAGATCTGGAGAAAGCATATGACAGAGTGAATAGGGAGAAGCTGTGAGAAATATTAAATGAATATGGCGTAAATAAAGATCTAATAAATGGAATAAGGGCAGTATACAACGGTAGTCGGGCATGTGTTAGGGTGCGAGGAGGTGTGAGTGAATACTTTAATATTGAGCAAGGAGTGCGACAAAGCTGTGTGATGTCACCGTGGTTGTTCAATGTATACATGGATAAATGTCTTAGACAAGCATGTACCGATACAAATGGTGTAATGGTTGGTGACGTAAATGTACGACTTCTGATATATGCAGATAACACAGTCTTATTAAGTGACAGTGCGGATGAGCTGCAAACCGTTCTGAGGAAGTTTGATACAGTAAAGGTAAACGTGAACAAAACTAAGATTGTGGTGTTCAATCGGGAAGGTGGAAAGGAGAGTAGAGCATTTACTCTGCAAGATGAAATTGTGGATCGAATGGACGAGATAATGAGAAATGAAAGCATGGGCCTAGCTGCGAAACGAGCAATCTATAATGGCGTATTCGTCCGTCAGTACTGTATGGAAGTGAGACATGTGTAAAAAAAAGCACGAAAAAAAAATAAATGCCGGGGATATGAGATTCCTGAGAAGCGCATGTGGTAAAACTAGAAGGGACAAGATAAAAAATGAATGCATAATCACGGAGTGTGGTGAGGAAGAGACGATGATGGATAGATATAAAAGTTGTACATTACGTTGGTTTGGTCACATTGAGAGAATAAACAACGCAAGATTAACGAAACAAATATATGTGGGTGAGGTTAGGGGAAAGGCCGGGTCTGGTAGGCCGCGTAAAACTTGGCTGAATGTAGTATAATCTATGATAAAGAAAAGAAAGATATGGAGTTTTAAAAATAAAAGGGCATGTCAGAGACTATGTATGAATCTTGCGGAAGCTAGGGAGGTATGCGGAGATAGGAAAACATGGAGAAAGATTGTGTATGAAAAATAAATAAGAGGCAGGGATTGTTTTGCCTACCCCGCAAGGGAATGGCGTGAAGGTTAAGTTAAGTTACCAAAAATGTCGATTTTTTTAAATTGTTCAAAAACTACAAACTTTAGGAATAGGGACATATTTTCAAAGTCTCCATATTTTTTAGCATAGAATCCATTAATGCAGTAAAAAATAGGATTGTTATTTAAAAAAAGTAACTTTTTGAATTTTTTAAATTCCAAAATTTGACGCCATTGACATTGAAGCTGTGAGTGCTATGTGTGCAATATTAGGCCTAACTCACTTGTACCTTGAGAAATTATATTTTTTGGGAACAGGTGCATCTGTCAAAAATTTTGACAAAAATAACATAACTCAAAGACCGGTGCATTTTAGACAGAGGATGCTTTATATGCTATTATAAAAATGGGTACATTCCATTTAAAATAACAGTTAGCATCAACTTTCGGTATAACCGAAAGCTGCATGAAACTGAAAATATTTTGGTTAAGCGCGGGTCATACTGCCTGCTACTACTCGCCATTTCGTTTCGTCGCTTTTAGCAAGCATGTCGTCTGTGGGTCCACGTAAACAATTAATTAAGCAGTTGTTAAGGGTGGGTGTGAGGGAGCTTTGTTTAGAAATACTAAACGAGCTTAACTAGCACCACTGCCCACTTAACCGCAATGAGAGACGATGGTGGTTTAGACCATGGATACAAATAATTAATTTTTTTAACTGATTCCACTGTACAAGGAATCCTGTTCGAATAAATTTTTGTACGACGCGTCTTTCACGTTTCGATTCAAGTAATCTTTGGACGAAACATCCCACAAACACGGATGATTTTGAAATATATTTAAAAAATAAATTATTTCTTTTCCCGTCCACTTTAACTAGGTCATTATTAATAATAATAATAAACTAACACTGATAATTATTAGTAATTAAAGATAATATTAACAGAACATACACAAAAATAAGTAAAGGACCACGTGTCATGTGCTAGTTTACTCGCCGTTGATACGCTGCTAGTCGCCGCTGTCTAGCTACCAAAATTGAACATGTTCAATTTCGCCAGCCGCTGATAAATACTCGCCGGCTGGTGGCGCTAGCAGCGAATTTTATGCTCACACCAAGCTGATTGATGGCTGACAGTAGAGGCTGCCACAAGAAGCAGCTAGCAACCAGCCTAGTGTGACCCGCGCTTTAAACTAGATTTTTTAATAACCCCTGTGTACAAATTTTCAAAAAAAATTTTGAGTAGTTTACCATGTACATATCGACTCAAGTCGTCGTGACAGACCCTGTAGTTTGGTGCAAATTTGGTGCTAACCTTGAACTCCAAAATGATATTTGATGCCCGGATTTTTTTTTTAATTTTTAGACAAAAACGTTATGAAAATCACAATACCTTTATGATTGATATGTCACAATTTTGTGCTAATGTAGTTATTTGTTGTAACCACATAATATTTTTTTTTTGCTTGAATTTTCTTATACAGTTATTGGGCTGATACGTTTCTTGATTTCCATGACGTTTTAGCCCAACAATTAAGAAAAATACGAGGACAAGCTTTCGATTTCGAGCAGTTTACAGCTAAAGTATATGAAGAAATAGAGATACACAAAAAACTGATGGGTCAGATTGAAATGGGTAACTTCAGTGGTTCAATTGTTTTCTATCTTTTTTCATATTGTCGCTACCATTCAATTGTAAATGTTTGCCTATTTCTAAAAATTGCTATAACTCGCTTATTTGACGAGATAGAGAAACGATACCAAAGGCTTATATGGGATTGTTAGCATTTTGTGCACTCAAAAATGATATATAATCAACAGTTTCTGAGTTTTAGCATAAACTTGATTTTTTTTATATGTTCACTGCAATTTTTGGTACTTTGTTGATCCGGACATTACCAGGCTCCTGGGTTTGGTAAGATATGCGATAACACCGAGGTGTATTCCGAAAGTGGATTTAATAACCGCAGTTGAAGAAACAGCTATGAAATTAGATCCTGAAGAAGCCGAAGAATACAGAAGTAAGGTTAGATGAGTCTTAGATTCATCTAGACGAACTAAACCTAACCTTTCTAACCCGGCAGATAAAGTAAATGCGACTGTGGTAATGGATATGGACACTTACAACAGTAAGATCCAAGAACTACTGGACGGGGCGAGTATAAACAAATACCAAAAGTCCCCACATCATCAATCGAAGGACGTATGTACCTTACGCTGGCAAACTATAAGGGGGAGTTCTCTAGTTACCTGAGAACTAGACACCCCACACTACAGCAAACTTCTCCATCTGTACGGCATATCAAAGATCCATGAGCAAGGAATTCCTCTGAGACAAATTGTGAGCTCGAGAAATTCACTTATCGAAAAAAATCGAGTCTATGGTCAAGAATACGCAGCACTTCGTGGACACCATCAGAAACTTCCACCTAAGCACGAAGAAATACTCATAAGCTTCGACATCATCAGCCTATTCACAGATTTGCCCACCAAGCGATATCCGAATTCACGGAAAGGACGTGGCTTAGATACGTGGACGATGCTTTCGTAGTTTGGCAACACGGCGATCATAAGCTAGATGAACTCCTAGATCATCTAAATAGTCGCACACCATCCATAATAATCCATGATAATCACAATGGAATGGGAGTCGGAACAAAAACTGCCATTTCTGTATGTACTTGTACACAGGAATGACAACACTTTCACAACAAGTGTATCAAGAAACCTACCCACACGGGGTACAACTCCAACCACCACAAAAGCGTGAAGTTAGGCGTGACAAGATGCTTGTACGATAGAGCTAAATTAATATGCTCAAAACAAGAGGACCTGAAAAAAGGAAAAGAAAATATCGCCAAAATACTTAAAGAAAATTGCTACCCCGATCTAACACCTAAACAGGGAAAGGGTAACCGAAAAAGAAGAACGTAAATATACAGCGATAATACCATATATACAATGTACTTCAGACAAAATACGAAGGATAGGCAGCAAATACAAGATATGCACTGCCTTCAAATGGACCAGAACGCTCAGGGGATACTAACCAACTAACTAACACAATGAAGATCAGAATTTCAATAATTGTGTATACAACCTACCGCGCGAATGCGGCAGAGCATACATAGGGGAGAGCGGTAGACCACTCAAAGGGAGAACTCAGAAACATAAAAACAACGTCCGCAAGGGCGAAACAGAAAAATCAAGAATCGCCGAACATGTTTGGAACGAAACCCATCTGTATGTTATCCCATGGGATAACATACAGATAGTGGCAAAGGAGGAGAATATAACTCGCCGGAAACTCAAAGAAGCCATGTACATCGCACTGGCAGAAAATCCAATAAATCAATCTAGTGTGGAAATGAAACCCATATCGATCCCAAGAATGCGCGAAAAGCTTAAGGGCAATATACCTGCGCAATAGGATACGGCGGAACATGCGCAATAAACTACTGCGCGACCACGAAAATATTATATATATATATATATATATATATATATACATATATATACAAGTTGTAAAAATATATATTCATAACATATCATAACATATGAATTCGACTCAAGTGCGAAAACAGTCCTTCTCAGTACTAAGCCTGATGACGGGAGCAGAGTCCGCTTCAGAAACGTCGGGCTATAAAAACAAAAACTGTGAAAATAGGCTGATCAGCTCAACTAATATGAAACCACGTTTACAGAACACTTATAAATTTACAATTTTAAACTATGGGTTCATGAGCAAATTAAATCTAAAGCTAATATCTGATAGAATTCATCTAACTCCATATACAGCAGCCATCGTAGTGGATTTCAGGTTCCGGTAAAAAATTAGATGTTTTATTTTAAAAAGAAACAAAACACAAAATTGTTTTGTTAATTTACTAAAAACAGCGAAAATAAAGTGTCTTTTGAATAATTTTAATATATTATATTATCACTGGTGCCTCAAATTAAAACAGTTTAAGCATACAGCTGGTTGAATGAATCTTTTTTGAATGGACACCTGGATCAGATCATAGGAATCGGGATTTTTGGATAATAATAATAATGCAGGCTTTTAGCAAGGGGAGTTTATTGTGAGGGTTTACTTCATTATGGGCTATCCTAGCATTAACTATAGCAGCATCAAATATGCCACATTACGGTACCATTTGAGCACCTTTCCATTGGAACTGTAATAGGACGACATTTGATTTCTATAGCCGATGCCTTCTCTTGCATTATTGTAGTCCAACAAAGCTTTTGGTTTCAATATATCTGTTTCATGTTCACCATTCTTAACATAAAGTTATGGAATGTTCAGGTTTACTTGATAACGTAAAGACAGATCTTTTGATCAGATAATTTTTATACCAAACAGACTTTTCAATCCTGTTCTTTCTGAGTGTGCCATATTACAGTGTTTTTCGATCTAAGAATTCTTTTACTACAGAAATACCAGAATAAAAATTGTCAGCGTATAATGTTTGGCCACTGTCCAGCAATTTAGACATTAATCTCAACACCACATTGTGTGAATGATCTGTACTTCTTATTGAATTCTCCTTTCCACAATGTACTCTCACATTGTAAGTGAAATCTGTTACTGTACAGAGCTTATATAATTTGACGCCGTACTTGTGGTGTTTACTTTTAGTGTACAAGTTAAGTATTTAGTGTGGTATTGGTCGATTACTCGCTTATGACAGAGTATATCAAAAAGTTGTTTTCAGAAATTATAGGCAACTATATGCTCGTTATTTGGAAAATATGCCGATCTCTACAGGGTGATTCGTAACTACGTGGTAACATAAACATACAATTTTTTTAATGGGGCACCCAATACATTTCCTCGTACTTAGATTCCTCTTATAATCCCTGTTCTTACAATATGAGGTTGTACGTACCCATACAGAGTATTTAAAGAGTTATAACCATTTTTATATCGAAATCGCTATGAAACAAACACTATATGTATGGAGAAGTAATAAATAAATGTTGTTGCGGGTTGGTATAAGGCAAAGCGGTCCGCCAGGAGTCACGTTGCACAAATAAAACATATACGTTACAAGTAACTAACACACGTATTTATTCATCAACATTAACAAGTCTAAATTAGGTTATAGGCTTGCTTCACTCTTTGTCATAAGATATTCACGATTAATAATAGTATTACTAGAGCTAGTGATTCCCAAGACATGCTGCTAGGCTGTCAGTATTCAGTAAACTTTTGAAGGATACCCTGCGTTACGGTTGTGCTGGTACTTATTGGGCCTTCGTTATAGGTGCTGTGGTAAGTTTTACCGTGCGCGCCCTCTCTTGGATTGTGTACTTTGATCCGTGTCCCAGAATCCCCCTCTCAACCTGATAGACGTAAAGTTGAGGTTCCGCTTGTTCGGGAAGGAAGGGAGGAAGGATCACTTTCGGGACAATGCCTTCGCTCCCTTTGTATATGGCGTTAGCATGGATATGTGGTACTTCCCTAGTGGTATAGTTAGAGCGTCTGGTGCCGCTATCTCATATGTGGCAGGCGTTGTCTGTGTTAAGACTTGATAGGGCCCATCTCGACAAAGCTCCAGTTTTGCGGATGTGTTCTTAGTGGCGTTGCTAAGTTGGTACGTAGTAACCTATACTAGGCCACCCGGTTGAAATGCAAGGATGTCACGTTTTCCCTGATCTGCGATTTTCTTGGCACGGTCTTGTGCCCGTTCGTTGTTTTCTTTTGCTTGTCTGATGGTGTGGGTTATCCTCAGTAGATACGGGATGATGGTTAGTATGAAGGTGTCTCCTATAATTGCTTTTTGATCGCGTGTCACGTCATCTGTGGTTCTTAATTCCCTTCCAAAGGTTAAGTATGCGGCTGTGTATCCTGCGCTTTAGCGTATCTCCGTATTTAGGGCGAACCTGATAGCTGGTAACTTGTCTGATCAGTTATCGTGCGTGCGCTGTACCAGAATAGCTAATTGGGTTTAGAGGTCCCTGTTTTTCCTTGCCATTGGATTAACCTGTGGGTGATATACTGGTGTACCATTGTCGCTGCGAATTCTTTGTGGCGTGCAGTATCTTAAGAATATCTCGCAAATTAAATTGCGAGCACACGTCTCCGCGTCTGATGTGAGGATGGCAAACAATTCTACCCATCTTGACATCACATCTTCTGTGATGAAAATCCTTTTTTCTCCGATGAAACCCTCTAGGAGGGGCCCGAATAAATCGATAGCGAGAGTTTCGAAACGCTGAGCCGGTGCTGGTGTTTGCATTAAACCTCTGGCTTCTGGCTGTTTGCTTTGAATCTTTGGAACTCTATGCAGTGTTTGACGTGGTCGGAAATATTCTTCCTCATGCGTACCAGCAGTAATGGGTGGCTATGCGCTGGAATGTTCGGTCTTCTCCATAGTGGCCGGCAGTCGGAGCGTCATTGTATTCTTTCATGATGGCCTCGCGTTCATAGGCTGGGATCAGTTGTTGGGCTTCTTGGGTGTCGATTTTAGGAGCATACCTGAGTAGGATACCTCTCGACATTAGATATCCTCGGTTTGTCCACCGAGAGAAGTCTATCGGCGTGGAGTCTGGTTGCTCGAAACATTGAATAATTTTCTGTAGCTCTGGATCTCGGAGTTGTTTATTTCGAATATCGAGACTTGATCTCGTAGGAATGTCAATGGATATCATACACGCGAGGCAGTCTTCCTTTTCCGCGTGTGTACGGGGTGGCCGCAATAGGTCATCTGTTATCACGTTCATTTTCCCTCGGGTATACTTGTAAGTTATATCATAGGATTGTAGTGCTAATGCCAACCGAGCGAGTCTTTCCGTTGGCGACTTTGGCGATAGGAGCCACTTCAGTGGTTGGTGGTCGGTCATTACGTGTACCGGGTTTCCTTCCAGGTAGCCTGTAAACTTGTTTACAACCCAGACAATGGCTAGGGCTTCGCTCTGTTGTTGAGTAGTTTCTCTCAGCTGGCAGCATGTCGCATATTCCACTGGTCTTTTGTCTATGCGCCAAGGGCGTAACTACTTACGTCTGTTCTTAGCGTAAACGGTGTGGCATGTCTGCTTAATGTAGGATTGGTGCAGATGTTAGTAGCGTCTTTAGTCGGTGAAGTGCAGCTGCCTGGTCTGGCCCCATGCCTATGTTGTGTTTTTTTACAGGCTTGCCAACGATCTTGCGATTTCGCCAAAACTCGAGATGAAGCGCCGATACCATGATCAGGTCTGCAGATAAGACAGTCCGATTTAGGCTTTGGAAACTGAGTGATGGCTATAGTTTTTCCTGAGTCTACTTGGATGCCTTCGGGATTTATATACTGTCCCAGATTTTACTGCAGCCACAGGTACCCTTACTCCCCCTTACGTGCAGTTCGTAGATGTTGTAAGCCGATTTGTATGTCCTTGACATGATCTTGGTTGGATTTTGATAGCAGGATGAGGTCATCCAGGTAAGTTAGTGGAGTAACCTGTGAGATGTTGGTACGGAAACGGTCCATCAGCCGCTGGAATGAAGCCGGTGCATTGCGAAGTCTGAAAGTCATCCTGCGAAAACGAAACAATCCGAACGGAGTAATGAACGCGGTTTTTTTTCGGTCGCACTCGCGCACTGAGATCTTCCAGCATCCAGATTGCAGATCTAATGTGGAGATGACCGTGGCTCCTGCCGTGTGGAGTAGGTCATCCATCCTGGGGAGTGGATAACGATCTGGAGTGGTTACGTGATTCAATTTTCGGTAGTACACACACACGCACGCACTCACGCACCCCCCTCCCACAAACACACACGCGCGCGCACGCACCCTCACACGCACCACACACACCACACACACACACACACACACACACACACACACACACACACACGATTATCCTACTTTGGCACCATAACCACCGGCGCTGCCCATGGTGAACCGCACTCCTCAATCATGTTTAATTTCAGCATTGTATTCACTTCCTCTTGTAGGACCGGTTTCTTCTATTCTGCCAATCGGTATGGGGCTGTCGATATGGGAGGATTATTCCCAGTTTCAATCCGGTGTTCGCCGTGTGGGGTTGCTGCCTGTCCCTGGGAAAACACACCCGAGAATGCTTTTAGCAAAGACTGATTTTTTTCTTGATCTTGTGACAACGCCCCCCCCCCTCGTCTTGGCGTAGGTCGAGCAGGTCAATCTCGGCTATCTGAATCTTCATTCATGGCAGCTTTTTCCTCGGAGAGCATAGGAAGATACTAGATGGAGGAAGTGGAGGGAAGGTGTCATCTGCATATGTGGCTAACACAGGATATAGACTTTCGAAATAGTACTCATCGGCTTCCTCGTAATCCTCATGGTCTGGTCCAAACATTGCATTAATTTTTACAACCTTGGCTCTCGGATCGTTGGGTGCCGGTGTGTCGAAGAATAGCCCTTGATACATGGGTCATTTTTGTGCTCGGATGAGAGGCTATTTCCTTTTTACCTCTGGTGCTGCATTCGATTCGAAAGCATATGAGTTCTGTGGTTCGCTGGACAAGTGCCACCGTTTGCCGGGAAGGTCGAGCACGATTCCCGCCTCTTCTATGAAGTCGACTCCTAGTAGTGTTCGATTTTCTGCGTTTGGCAATATGACAAAGTCTGTGGGTACCAGTTTCCCTTGAATCCCTGTTGGCCCTTGTGAGAACCTTTTGCGGCCGGTCTTATCCGTCTGCAAGTACAAGATTAATGTGGTGAGGTGTAAACTGGGCTTCTTGGTATTTTAGGGTTTTACAGAGTGTGTCCGGCTATGCTTTGGCGTGCTCCTGTATCGAGGTAAGCACATCCAGTTGCTTCACCGATGTTAACGTGTGTGATTGGGCACTGTCGTCTGCGCGTTTGCTTTGGTAACAGCTCCCTCTTTTCTGCCAGGTAGAAGGTCAGTTGTGCCAATGCTGCTGCCTGGTTGTCGATGCACTTTGGGCATTGGCTTCTAATGACGCCGGGGGTCTTGCGAATGAAACAGGCGCGCAGTGTGCTAACGGCTGTCGTAGGAGGCGTAGATGCTGCTTTCTGTTTCTTCTTCCTGCATTCTTCTACAGTGTGGCCGAGGTTCTTGCAGTAATTGCGTAACTCAGGGTTTCATATGAGTTGAACTGCGTCCTCGAGAGTTTCTTCTAGATCCAGCGATGCAGTAGGCAGTATGTGGTGTCTAACTGCAATGGTTCGGGCATACGTCGGTCCTCAGGAAGCTCTGATAGCTGACCTCGGTCAGCGAGGAGTCGCCTTGGTCTGTTTCAAAGATCATTTCCTCGTTGGTATCTGGCGGTATACTTTGAGAAAGAGCTGGTGTCGTCGTGTCGGTAGTTTTCATCTCTTGCGCAGTCTTCCGCTGGTACAGGCTAGTGTTAGGTCGGTGGTTCATGGTGATGATCTTTATCGATCGGCTGTGTCGACTTCGTGCGGTTTTTTCGAACTTCTGGTTGGGCGCCACTTTTTGCGGGTATTTTATTTATTTTTCAACAGGATGGAGTTTCGGCTCACAATGCACTTAGTTGTGGGCTATATTTGAACAATCATTTAAAAGAGAGCACAACACAATAGAGGAGTTACGACAAAGTGTTGAAGTATTTAGACAAATGAAAGCTATGTTTATTGCAAATGCTGTAAACGACACCGTCCTACTCTACGCTAAAAATTACATAACTAACGCGTTTAGTATTGTTTCTCTATCTCGTCACAATTTTTTATAAATAGGCAAATATTAACAGTTGAAGAATAGTGATACAATGAAAAGAGATAAAAACAATTGATAAGCTATAGAAATCCTATCCATGACATCTACACCATTTTTGGTGTATTTCTATTCCATTGTATATTTTATCTGCAGATTGCAGATATCTAGTCACCCTCTACACAAGATTTATAGTTACAATCGTGTATCAAATTTTAGATATCTGATACGGGGAATGTAAGAGTCGACGACGATGGACGGCTTATTATTGAAAATGTACAAGTTGAGCACGCAGGAAATTATAAATGTGTTGCGGAAAACATCGCTGGAAAGACTGAGAAAACAGTCACGCTTATTATAACCAGTAAGTTATATTTTTGTAAATACAGCAGGTCACTAACTTTATTATTTTAGAAAAACCTGTTATTACAGAAGACCCAATCGGTATAACCGTAGAAGAAAATCAAAAATCCGTTTTGACCTGTCTTCGTGAAGTTGATGTGGCATCAGTACCGTATACAGTTGTCAAATGGAGGAAAGATGGTAAAATCCTTAAACATGATTATGACGACGAGGGTGGCATGAGTCATCAACGTATCAGAATATTTAAACACAACGGTACCCTCGTAATTCACTCGACGAAACCTTCAGACCGTGGTGATTACGCTTGCGAAATAACAACTGCTGGATTTGAGCCAATTGTGTCAAAATCTGGGACCATTTCTGTTGTTGGTAAGGTTTTGATGTAATTTAGTAACCATAGTTTAACAATGAGGTTTGCAGAATTGTTGAAATTTTCTCCTCCTCCTGTGAACAAGAAGTTGGAGTTAGGGAGTACAGCAAAAATTCACTGCAAAGCACAAGGAACTCCACCACCAACCATTCATTGGGAAAAAGAAGGCAGAAAGGATGTCTTTGATGCGCATATTACTGATACAAATGGAACTTTACACTTTAATGGTGTTTTAAGTGAAGATAAGGGTAAATACACTTGCTTCGCCAGTAATACTCAGGGTGTCATAAATGTCACTTTAACCATTGATGTTGTTGGTAAGTTTTTTTTTTTTTTTAATTACATGAATTTTTTGTTATTACATTGTGTTTTAATAGTGGCTCCGAAATTTATTGTCTTGTCCCAAAACCCGACAGAAGCAATTGAGGGTTTCTCAGTAATGTTAGATTGTGTAGCAGATGGTGATCCAAAACCTACAATTCACTGGGATAAAAACTTACAAATGAATGATTTCAATCGATCACGGTTTCAGGTTTTAGATAATGGAACTTTGTATATAAAGGAAGTTCACCGTGAAGATGAAAATAACTATGGATGCACAGCTGGAAGTAGTGCTGGTCTTAATCGGAAGGAAATCCGTCTTATAGTTCATAGTATGTATCATGCTCCATTATAATATAATAATACATTTGCATGCTAAGGTGCCATGGCACTTACACTTGTCACTACATGTACATGTATATCACTTACGTTATAAGACACTAAAATACAAACAAGTAAATAGTTAACTATCACTACATAGTCGTTACATGCAGGCAACGAATAATAATATATATAATTAATTTAGCATAACAAAGATATAAATAAAACGTGTAAAAGTATGTTATAAAAAAGTGATGTTTGTTAGTCTCGGCAAACTCCTGGAAAGAATAAACACTATGCTTTAGTAAAAAATTATATACAATATTCTTAAATTTATTGTAAGATAAACATTTAACAGCTGCTGTACAGAAATTTTGCTTGATATATAGCCCCATTTTGGGAAATTGATGGTCTGCAGTACTCTAAGTATATTTGTTGCGGGTATCGTGATGATGGTTATCTAATTGCTGAGTAAATAGTGCAATGTTTTTCTTGGCTAGCTTCTAAGACGAATATAGATGGAACAGTTAAGTTGTTATGATTTTTTAATACTTCCCGGCAATCTTCACCATATCCTAACCCTGCGACTATACATACGGCTTTTCTTTGGAGTTTGAAAACCTTACTCCAAGAGCAACAATGGTCCCATAGCCATAGCCATGGTTAAGAGAGCTTTCTCGTAAGTAAAAAATCTGATGTGTGCAACACAAAAAATTTTTTTTTCCAAAAAATCATCTGATGTGGCCAGAAATGGCTCAAAAAGAGTAAAAATACAAAAAAAAATTGGAAAAATTTAGACCAAAGGGCTAAAAAAGTTTTTTTTCCAAAAAATCATCTGATGGGGCCAGAAATGGCTCAAAACGAGTAAATATACGAAAAAAATTCGAAAAATTTTGTCCAAAGGCCAAAAAAGTTTTTTTTTCTAAAAATCATCTCAAATGGTCAGAAATTGCTCAAAACGTGTAAAAATGCAAAACAAAATTTTTTTTCCAAAAATTATCTCAAATGGTCAGAAATGTCTCAAAACGTAAAAATTTGGAACATTTTGAAGCAGAAAAAACATTTTTTTTCCAAAAAATCGTCTCAAATAATCATAAATGGCTCAAGGCGTGTAAAAATGAAAAAAAAATTCGAAAATTTTTGACCAGTGCCAAAATTTTTTTTTTTCAAAAATCATTTCAAATGGCCAGAAATGCCTTAACACGTCTAATAAGATAAGATAAAAAAACCTCGTACATTATACGTTTTGAACCCGAGACGCCGGGATATCAACCAAACGCACTACCACTGCGCTACCGGAGGACTTCACGAACAAACGAAAAACTTGATAAATATTCAATTTTAGCATGGTTTACTTAGTTGCCTACGTAAAGACGTGCCGGTTTGCTACAGATAGCCGTTCTTATTTATGCACTCTATAATAGTCGAAATCTGCAATTCCATTTTGACTGGACAGATTTCGCTCTACTCATCGTCTACTCATGGATCTGAACCTGGGTACCAAATTTCATGACGATGAGATTATCTTTGTGACCGCTATCGCGCTGGAACACATACAACAACATTTTGAGTAGTTTTGCGTAGGAAAAAGTGCATTAGTGCAGTTTTAGGAGAATTCAATTTTAGTTTGTTTAACACGCACCATTTATTGATAGTATTGCCACTTTCAGAGGCATAATGAAACATGATGTAATTAAAATAACGTCATCAGCATATGTTGAAAATCGTGTAGAGTTTCCAGTTCTCCGAATTGTTTGCATAACGGTAGCCCTAAAATTTCGAAAGGGCAAGCAAAGAAAAGGGACCGGACGGAGAATCGTCTTTCAACTGCTGTACAGGGTGGCGAACTAAGAATGCGAGGTACTGTATCTGGGAAACTATCCATCGTAGAGGCTTGCGCAAAAAACAGTTATTACTAAAACGGCCAATACAAAAACCTGGAAAATACTTTCAAGTTTCTGAAATGGCCGCTAGGGGGCGTAACTGCAATCTTGAATCTAAAAAAGTGATGTTTCTGTGAATTCTGCTATATTAACCTAATAAAAAAACAACTGATCTTTGAAGTCGAGGATAATCTGAACTTTTTTTGTTTGGCACTTTTTGCCGTATCTATAAAAATAAAGTGGTGGGGGGTATTCAAAGGTTTCCTTAAATCACTCCCCGTATCTTCGAAACGGCTAATCCGATTTTAACAACCTTGGGCGCGTTGAAAAGAGCTTTTTTTGGGCTACAAATGTTGAAATAATTGAAGTTGTGTTAGTTTCACATGTCGTCGCTAGAGGGCTTTGTTCAACACTCCGACAGAAACGGTTAATTTTCGCAAAAAAATTAAATGCATTGGTATGACTTTTTTTCATGAACAAGTAGCTAAATGATGCCTAAACAAGCTCGCGAAAACTGTATCTCGATATCTTGTTCCTAACCTAAAATATCGGCCAAAGAAAACTTTATACGAAAATCCCTTAAATTTTTATTTCTTTTTACCTATATTTTTCTGAAATGGTTTCTATTATGTAAGTTGTGGTTCTAAAAAGGACCGATTTAAAGGAGGAAGGTTTTTAATGCCCCCGTAAATGCTCGAAATGCTGACCATCACTCTGTGCATTGCTGAGGCCTCTTATGGGTAGACAAAACTGCAGCTTCAATTTCGGCTCTGAATAGGTTACCTAGAAATTGAGATTTTAAATGTTTGTAAATTTATTCACCAGAATAAAATCACCGTTTTTGAAATTACTACGGGCAAGTAAGCAACGCTAAAAGTTATACGAAAGGCCTATTTTTTTGTTTGTTTAAATGCATATTCACTATGGATATATAAGAAAAATACAATTAATAGAAGCAGGCAATGGAAACAAATACCTAAACAAAACATACATAATCCTCAAATTATCAATAGTTGTCAATACTTTCGCGTTACTTTGAGCAATTTTGTGCTTTCAAAATGCGTTTTACGAATAATGAAACTGTTGATATGCTTGCGGTTTATTTTGAATGTCTTCAGAATGCCGCAGTAGCTAAAAGAGTTTACGCGGCTCGATATTCAAATCGGCGTCCTTGTGATGTAAGAGTTTTTCCCCGATTAGTGGCGAGCTTACGAGCCAATGGTAGTTTTCGGCCTACGTTTCAACGGCAAAGAATTGGAAAAACACAAGAAAATATTCACCGTGTGGCCAATCAATTACCGTTGTTGGAAGATGTGCCTCTGGAAACAAGACAAAAATTGTTTTTGCAGTTGGATGGTTGCCCAGCACATTTTGCTATTAATGTGCGAGAGCATATTAGTGCAGTATTTCAACATCGGTGGATTGGAAGAGGAAGTCTGTTTCCATGACCTCCGCGATCGCCAGACTTAACTTGCCTCGATTTTTATTTATGGGGGCGCTTAAAGGACATCGTGTTTCGGACTCAACCTACTACTAGAGAAGATATCAAAAACCGGATTCGTAACGCAATACGTAACATACCGAGAGCCGAAATTGAAGCTGCAGTTTTGTCTAGTCATGAGTGGCTTCAGCAATGCATAGAGCATCATGGTCAGCATTTCAAGCATTTACGGGGGCATTAAAAACATTCCTCCTCTAAATCGGTCCTTTTTAGGGCCACAACTTACATAATAGAAACAATTCCAGAAAAATATAGTTAAAGAAAATAAAAATTTAAGGGATTCTCGTATAAAGTTTTCTTTGGCCGATATTTTAGGTTAGGAACATGCTATCGAGATACGGTTTTCGCGAGCTTGTTTAAGCATCATTTAGCTACTTGTTAATGGAAAAAAATCATACCAATGCATTTAATTTTTTTGCGAAAATTAACCGTTTCTGTCGAAATGTCGAACAAAGCCCTTTAGCGGCTACATGTGAAACTAACAATACTTCAATTATTTTAACATTTGTAGCCCAAGAAAAGCTCTTTTCAACGCGCCGAAGTTTGTTACAATCCGATTAGCCGTTTCGAAGATACGGGGGGTTATTTAAGGAAACCTTTGAATACTCCCCACCACTTTATTTTTATAGATACGTCAAAAAGTGCCAAACAAAAAAAGTTCAGATTATCCTCGACTTCAAATATCAGTTATTTTTTTGTTAGGTTAATATAGCAGAATTCACAAAAACATCACTTTTTTAGATTCAAGATTGCAGTTACGCCCCCTAGCGGCCATTTCAGAAACATGAAAATGTTTGCCAGGTTTTTGTATTGGTCGTTTTAGCAATAACTTTTTTTCCGCAAGCCTCTACGATGTATAGTTTCCCAGATACAGTACCTCGCATTCTTAGTTGGCTACCCCGTACAGTCAGCAAATACGTGTATTTAACAAATGTTCTTTTTGTCAACTAAATGTGTTAAAATCGTTTCATAAAGCTCCTTATTTGTTTGGTTAAGACACCGCAAAGTTCTATTAATCAAAAGAAGTGTTTATTGATACGACGCAATTAATACAATGGGTTTGTGGACCCCACAAGATCAGTAAATTGCCACTGCAAAGGCAATTACGACACAGCATACATGATGCACGTGACTTGAGGCGGTAAACATAGTGGTAGGTCATTGACGTAGATTAGAAACAACAAAGGTCCCAAGATTGAACCATTTTCAGGAACTTGAAAATTTTTTCCAGGTTTTTGTATTGGTCGTTTTAGTACTAACTTTTTTTCCTCAACCCTCTACAATGGATAGTTCCCAGATACAGAACCTCGCATTCTTAATTGGGCACCCTGTACAATTCCCACCTCTGGGTCAGTGCTCCCCAATACGTTCTTGATATGGTAAACCGCATCCAAAAAAGTTATGATTTATAAATTACCCGTTTCTAACTTCTTACCTGTAGTATCTTGAGCATAGAAGAATAGTTCCGGTTCTTTCCTTATTCTATCGCTATTACAATGACAAGTGTACCTCCGAAATACACTCCTTAATACCTTCGCCTGGCATCTTCCCTAGGAAGACTCTGTTCGTCCATTCACACCATAATTATGCACTCAACATTCCATCTTGTCACGCTAAACGGACGCTTCTCCATTTTTCCACACGGCCACCAAATTGTGAAATACACTACCCAGTTCCTGTTTTCCTCCAAACTTTGATTTAAGCAAATTTAAGATAGCCGTTCATAAACATTTCTCGGCAGCATAACAATATCCCTAACTCCCTCCCAGTGTTACTGAGTGCTTTAGGACGTTAGACAAATCTTAGCCTGTTCAGGAATACTATTAGTAAAAAAAAGGAAGGGCGAGTAATATAGAAGACCGTTAAGGGTGGTCGGAGCACCTATAAAATTGGTCCCAATATGCTAATCCTGGCCATATTTCAACTCAGTTTGTTTATTTGTTTAAAAATAAAAAAACAAAAAAAAATGTGGGTGTGTAATAGGAGTTTTCACTGAGCAAAATATAGACACTGTAAAGGTTTTCAGCTCGGTAAGTCAACTCGTTTGTGAATTCGGACACCTGACTAGCGAACATGCAACAAAATTTTTTTGCTGTTTTACAATCTGTAGGTCCTGCAATGGGGAGAAACATGAAAAAGTGGGGTTTAAAGATTTTTTCAACTTATCGCAATGCCATTTTTCATATATGCTATATGAAAGTGACGGAAGGTGTTTAGAATTACAAAAATAGTACCAATCAAAGTATTCATGACAAAATTATTTTAATTTTTAACGAAAATATTTAAAATAAATTTAAGTAATTATTATTAACAAAAGAATGGCATACATAATCTAAATATGTTGAAAACTATTAACTTCCAAGCAAGAAGTGACAGATATTTGTAATGGTAATTTAGAAAGGATAATGGTGTTAAAAGTATTAGATAGAGTAATTAACAAATAAAAGATAATAAAAAAATGGTACTTGAAAAACCATTAAAGTAGATACCTACACTTTGTGAATGTATGGGAAACTCAATTTTTGAGACATTTTATAAAGACAAGTTTTCTTGAAACTTTTTTTTTGTATAATAAAAACCCCTGAAAAGGTATTTTGAAAGAGCCCTTAAAGTACCTTGGGTGAATATATTGAAAACTGTCAACTTTACACCAAAATGTGTAGACACCCTTTTTAAAGGTTATCAATTTTTGACGAATTTTGTTTATAAAGTTTTTTTTATAGACTAATTAGTAAGGTCTAAAACTCTTTGTTAACGCAGCGTAACATGAACATAAGTAAGTTATGTGGTAGTCACGTTTTTTCCCAAATTTTTGTTAAGAAAATACTCCTAGAATTATATTTGCACAGAATGAAATGCCTATTAGTTAAACAAATCATACATGTGTATGTCATTTAACTAATTGCATTGACTTTTTAGCTCGCGAAGGGTACCATCCATCAGGAGGAACCGAACCAGAAGATACAACAGTAACAAAAGCAGTACTAATCACAATGTCCGTTGCAGCAGCATACATCATATTAGTTATTGGCCTTATGATATGGTGTCGATATCGTCGAAGATCACGAAAATTGCCTATCGCAGACGGTACCAAAGTTGAAAATGGTGACATTGATCATACTGAATTAAAAGAAGCAGCAAATGGAACTGCACCTGGATCTTCCCAGTTGGATAAAGATGGCTTAAAAAATGCTCACAAAGAAGGGCAAAAAAGTGATGGTACTGAAACGGCTCATTCACAAAGTTCCGCTCAGTCAAAAAAATCTAAATCTAGTTACGATAAAATATCGTTATCCCGTTCTCATCTTAAAGATCTGAAATTAATCGGGCGTGGTGAATTTGGTGATATCATGATCGCTTCCCTGCCTAAAAGTTCGTTGCCTGTAAGTGATAAACGCAGTTCAAGTGCTAGTATTTCCAGTACTTCCGAAGATAAAAGTTTAACAGTGATGATAAAATCCCTTACTCAAACCAAAGATGAAGCGGCGTTAACAGAGTTTAAAAGAGAAATTGATCTTTTCACTAAAGTTACCCATGAAAATATTGTTAAATTATGGGGTCTTTGCAGAGAAACTGAGCCTCACTACATGATTTTGGAGTACACAGATTGGGTAATAATTTTAATACTGCTTTACACATATTACTGACTTTAATTTTAGGGCGATTTGAAACAATTTTTAAACGCTACACGGAAGGGAACGTCACAAAGTCTGACAACAGTACAATCCGTTGCCATTATCCATCACTTAGCAAGAGGTATGGAGCACTTATCAGCGGCTAGGTTTGTACATAGGGATTTAGCAGCAAGGAATTGCTTAATAACTTCAGCATTGACTGCTAAGGTTGCATTGCCTAGGCTAACAAAAGAGCCTTATAGTCAAGAATATTGTAAACATATCAATAACGTGAGTTTGTCTAATCCCATTTGGTTAAATTTTTCATTTCATACTTCTCAGGTTATTCCGTTACGATGGTTACCTTATGAAGCAGTTTATGAAGATGAATACTCAACAAAAAGTGATGTATATGCCTTCAGTGTTTTAATTTCAGAAATATTCAGTCAAGGTGAACTTCCATTTCCAAAAATTAATGATACTAACTTTTTAACGAAACTTAAAGAAAAATCACTGGAATGGAAGTCACATAAAAATACTCCCGATGATCTCCAAAAACTACAGGTAAGCAATTAATTTAAAATATGTACACTCCAGGAAAACCAAATATTTTTAGAATTCCTGCTGGAGCATAAATCCTCAAGAGAGACCATCATTTGAAGACTTGGTAAAAGAAACCGAACAAATGTTAAAGTCAATGTAAATAAGTTTTTTATAGCTCAGGCGTAAACCAAATTTTTTTAAAAATAGTTTGTAGTAATAGAGCAATATTGTAACGTAACGAAATAAAAACGCTTCCATTATAAAAATTGTCCGCCTTACTGCAAAGAATTTATGGAGAGTTTGAATCGAAGGTTTGAATGTATACATAAGTTTTTTTAGGTAGATACTTTTTAGCCCCTGTACTTATTTAATTTATCAAATAATGATAAAAGGAGTCTGTTAATTAGCATTAGTTGTACATATCTCTAGTTTTTAATGTATAAAGCATATCATTGCGAAAAAAAATGTTAAATCTGTACATTAATAATTTTAGCCACCGCACACTGCCAAAAAAAGAAAAGTCCGTTTAGGTATTTCAAAATTGAAAAATTTTGGAATGTGTGTGAAATATCAATGTATGGAGATCTCAAACTTTATTCTTAAGCTTTGCGTTGTAGCTTTATACACGTATACATTGTGCACTTATGTGTATAGTATTATTAATTATTAAATTAAATTTAGGTAAATGCGGCGGAGCGGAGTGAAAGAATGTAATTCAAAAAATTTTAGCTTTTACAAACATTGTACTACAAACCGTGATGTAATCTATCGTCATTGTATCTATTTATTATGTAATAATATAGTTAAATTAGTATAATATTTAGAAAGGATTTTTAATAATGTTAGACATTACTGACTGTACGTATGAGAAGAAGACAAAAAGGTCTGACCATATTAGCAATGTAGCTTTTTATAATAATTTTGTACTTTTTGTACTGTATTGTCCACTTTTATATAATTACGCATAATCATAACTTGTGATACATATTATACTGAACGAAAATATATAAATGTGTCTTTAACAGTCCATTACTTTATATATTGTTACTGTTTAGAAAAACTTGTTGTTTTGAAACAAAAGGATAAGGAAATGTAAACTTTCACCATTAACACTCATAATAAAATACTTATCTTTTTTGGGGTTTTTGTAATGGTGTACTTTAAATTATACAATCTAAACGTTTCGATAACACTTACAGTTATCTTCGTCACTAGTAATGTTTGTTAAAAATTGTTTACTACATCTTTAACAATTTTTAACAAACATTACTACTGACGAAGATAACTGTAAGTGTTATCGAAACGTTTAGATTGTATAATTTAAAGTACACCATTAAAAAAACCCCAAAAAAGATAAGAATTTTATTAAAAGGATAAGGAATCATCTGTTTATTTTCAGTTGTATTTTTCTTAGTTATGGATCATGAGTGTTGATCCATGACTGTTGTCTTACAAAATTATATGTTGCAAATTGAGGATTTTATTATGGTCATAGAAAAATAATATTAAACATTTCACTTTTTTGTACTTTGTTGTCTTAAAACATTTAGGCTGAGCGTAATCCAATCATGATCACGTTTTATAGCAGTACAGCGGCATAGGTACTGCTTTTCACAATTTAGAGATTGTTTGATCATCGTAAATAATGCTTAAAGCTACAATTCCGTAAGAAATAGATGTAGGTATTATGATTAATTAATTTTATATTATCCTATGCCCAACTTTCTAATCGCATAAAGCGGTATTTAATACACTTTCAACAAATTTATTTCTCTACAAAAGAATGAGCCGATAATGAAGGCACTAACGTATGTACAATACAACGTGCCGGACATAAGGATGAACAGCATGGAAATCTTGAAAACGGTAAGGATACGAAGACGGTTAAATTAGAGAAAAGTAATATAACTTAGGGCATGTTCACATTTAGTTTGCAAAAGTTCATTATTGTTTATCGTTTCCAAGATGTAAAACAAAATGTGATTTTTGGGTTTTCCTTTTTTCATAATTCCTTCGTTTATTTTAAAGGATTTTTAAAAACCAAAGGTACTTCTTTATTGTCACTTTTTGAATTCTTTTAGATGGCGTTTTAAAATTTTTTATTCGATGTTTCATCTCCGAGAAACATCAACTTTATTTTTTTGCATCTCTGCAACTAACGAAACATCCTATATTTGATAGTATTTTTTATTACGAATTTAACACATTATGGTTTTGTCGCTGAAAAATTCGGATTTTCATTTTTACATTTGTCATATGATATCAGTTAATATTGGAAGGCTTTGATAAAAGAACACTTGTTTTACATTTTGTTGAAAACTGTTTAACTTAGTTTTATTGTGTTTAGATCATTGTTGTTACTTGAATTGTGCGTATTTTAAGTTGTTTTTATTACTATTACTTCGTGGGTTATTTTTTGGTTTTGTTTAGTTAATTTATAATTATAATTAATCAATAAGTGTATCTAAGGAAAAACAAAATTTTACAAACGGAGAAAAGTCCGATATGTTGACATGATACATCTTGTCCCACAGAAATTGTGTTCTAAACGAAGTCAATGTGGTTTAGACGTTTTGAATCTAATCTGAACTTGCTAAGGACTGATTTGGAAAATGGCTTGGATGAATTACCTCTAGCACTTCTTAACAACTGTTGGTTTGAACAAGATGATGCCCCAGCACATAACTCAATAATTGTACAGGACTATCTGTGATTCCGCTTTAAAGGAGATTGGATTGGAACTTACAGTGCAGTAGCTTGGTCAGCCAGATCACCCGATTTAAATCCGTTGGATTTTTTCTGTAGGGTTACCTGAAAAACCAAGTGTATGATGGGAGTTTTGAAAATGAAGTACAGTTGTTAGTATTGGTTATGGCAGCAGTTAGGTAATACAATTTCGCCAGAAATGCTAGACCGTGTTTTAAATTCTTCAGTAAAGCGAGTTTACCTGTGCAGAGCCGGTATGATTACAGGTAAAAAAGTAATCGATTACAGTAGTCGATAACATTTGCTGTAATTAGTAATCTCGGGCGATTACTTTTTTAGAGAGTAATTGGTAATTGATTACAATTTACGTGTAATTTGCAATCGTTTTCGAATTAGTAATCACCTAAACAAGCACGATTATGTGTAAGCGTATTTTGAATTTTCTATGTATTGGATACTATAGCATACTTAATATCAAACAATAGGTTTGTTCCAGATGAACTCCGAACGTTACGCATGAGTATTCGCATACATAACAATTCGGAATTTATATGGCACAAACCACGTATCACCACAACAGACTATATCGCATTATTCACATTTTCCAAAATCTGCCATTCGGCCAACTGCGAAGCTTTCAGAAGACTGGCCCATGATTCCTACCCAACCAAGTTATAATTTGGCCTCTTTCACATTACATGCACTACCTGTCAAATTTTTACTCCTACTGTCGTAGATGTAACTGTAAAATTGTATTTTAAAACTATACTATGACATAAATGTGTAAATGCTCAGATCAGACCATACAAGTTTATCTTCAAAAAACTCAGAAATTGGTACGTAGTGCAGTGCGCATAGTGGATGTACAGATTACAGAATGAGACATGACAGGTGGGGGTGGGGGTTCTTTTAGTTGCGGGAGTAGGGTCAGTGTTAGACAGAGAAAGTATTTGGAAAAAATAAATGCAAACAACGTTAAACACTGCTTTGCGGAGTACGAATTTCCTGCGCATCTCGTGGGCGTTATCTTTGAGTGGTCATGACTCGTTCTGTGATCTGCCTGTAATATGTTTAAGAGTCTAAATTGTTATATGAAGAAAGTTTATCTCAAAGGTCACGGGTATGACATCAGGCTTAGCGTCAGCGACCTGGTATGATAAAATCAAAGAATTACCATCAGTTTTGTTTTAATTACTTTCAGTTACTGTTGAGGTTTCTGACAGGTGGTCTTTGACTAGTTATAGTGTACCTTTTGTGAATATGTTAAAGTATAAGTATGAAAATGTCAACATTAGGTGGTGGAAATATATTATGAATGAAGCAAAGGTAATGGCTGTGAAAAATAATGGAAATCCAGTATTCAGTTCACCAAAGCTGGGAGAAATAAAATAGGCGTGATTTCAAATTTACCAGATTATGAAATAAACCATATTCAGAATCTTGTCTACAATTTTCGTAATACCAAAAGCTGCCAACCTACAATTAATAATAATAATAATGACAACTTTATTTAGCATTCGCTATACAAACTTCAACTACATCACTACTTTAGACTATTCGATACATATATATTTCATTTAATTTTAATTTCCTTTATTATTGCTTTAGACTATTCTATCCATATATATTTCTTTTAATTGTACTTTAAATTTATTTAGGTTTTTACAATTTTTTACTGTATTTAGTAGCTTATTATATTCTAACAACGCTCAATTGCTTTGGTCTTATCAGTATTAAGTTTTAATTTATTTTGTTGTAGCCATTCATTTACGTTCATTAGATCTTTATTAATTTTCATCCAAATTTCTCTTGTATTGGTTCCTGTTATGTATAAAATGGTGTCATCTGCAAAAAAGTGAAACTTGCAGTGCTGGATTATCTTTTCTATGTCATTAATATATAATATGAACAATAGCAGTCCCCACATTTTACATTGTTTCCTGTTCAATATATAGTTTTCAAACCACCACAAAACTGCCATGCAGTTATTCCATAATTTTGCAGTTTACCTATTAACCTCTTCCTGTCTACTGTCTCAGATATTCTTTTGAAATCTAGAAGTATTATAACCGTGACCAATTCGTTATCATTACTCTCATCCAATCATTTTATAAATACTGAAATTCGGCTTTACAACTATAATTTTTTCGAAAACCTGACTGAAACTTTGTAAGCATGTGGTTATGTTCTACATACTCTAATAACTGCAAGTACATCACCTTTTCCAGTATCTTTGCCATTGCTGGAGGTGTATTTATTGGCTGAAAATGTTCAGCTTTCTGAGTATGAGGCACTTTCCTCAAAGCTCAAGTCTTTCAGGTACTATTCCAATTTCCATTGAACTGTTTATTAGGTTTAATAGAGGCCCTACCACTTCAACAAATGTTTTAAAAATTTATATTGTCACTTCATCTGGGCTTCCTTTTTTCGGTAGTAAAAATTACTGTTCTTAATTTTTCCTTGCTTACCATTTTAAATTCTTCTAATCTTGCATTCCCATTATCAATTTCCATCCGATCATTAATGCTTGGTATACTTTGTACAATTTCCCTAATACTATCAACAAAATAGTTATTGAATTTTTCTACTATTTCAGTTACATCTCTACAAGGAACACCATTGAATTCTATTTGGTTGTAAGGTTCTGCTTGCTTACTGGATACCACAGTCTTTAGTATGATCCACATTAAATTCGAGTTATGTTTATTTTGATCTACTGCTTGTTCAAAATATTCCTTTTTAACTCTCCTGACCTCCTCTACTACTAAATTTCTGTTTTGTATTCTTCCCAGTCTTCTGTTCTCTTTGTAAACATAATTCTTCTATGTATTTGTTCTCTATTTTTTATTTTATTCAACAATTCAATTGTGAACGGTTTGTACTTCCCCCCTACATTAATACTTATTTTTGGCATCACTGTTTATTACACTAAGTATTCTGTTATAAAATATATTACACCTACAGTCAAGATCATTTAGCCTATAATTGTATTGCAATTCTTAAGATTTCTAACATCTGTGATTCTTCTACGATAACTGTACTTTCTGCAATTATCATTATAATCAATACTAACACCTATTCTAATCATTAAGGGATTATTAAATAGGTATTAGTGGTTTCATCACTTCACAACTTAATGTACTGTGATTACTTATTACTAAATCTATAAGTGATTCTTATCCATCGTATGACAAATAAGTAGGTTGTAAAACATGTTGTTTATGTCCATAATTATTCATGCATTTTTTTAACCTATTTGAATATGAGTAACTCTTATTCGTATTTATATTAAAATCTCCAGCCATAATAACATATTATACTTTTGTACTACTAAGACATTTTCACATATCTTCAAAAAATTCTAATAATCTTGCTTCTGAGCCACTAGGCGAACAATATAAACATTCTACAGTATAAATTTTCCTTCTTATATATACTTTAACAAAAATCCACCAGTAACTCATTTGCTCCACGTACTCTCTAACAATACAGTAACTTATCTCATTTTTTACATACAATTGCACTCCTGTTCAACAGTTGGTAGAATCAAGTCGTATAGTATTATATCCATGTTTTCTGTCAGATGTGTCTCAGTAAAGCACACTATTGCCGGCCTTTTATTGTTTATAAATGGATCATATTCATCATAATGAGCTATTACACTTTGTACATTTTGTACAAATATACGCTCTTCGTTTACTCTGTTGTTCTTTAGTTGCTATTTATTACTATCTGCATACTGATAACTCCAACAAAAATTGTAAAATGAACTACAGAAACAAGCAAGAGGTATGCATTGTGAAGAAAATTTGATTTAAGTGGAAAAAGACGTGGCACAGCAGGAAAGTTCTTGTAGAAAAGATTGATATACGAGCATTACGGGTAAATTATTTGCAAAAGTTGAAAAATTTTAGCGATGAGGGCAGATCAATCGTCTACTTGGATGCAACTTACATTCACGCTGCACATACAACTTCCAAGTGTTGAAGTGATGGAACATCGTCCGGCTTATTTAGACTTATCTCTAAAGCGAAGAGGTTAATCATTGTTCACACTGATGGAGACATGGGCTTTATTCTGAATTACTTGCTTATTGCTTTCTCATATACTTACGTATATGACCTCTAAATATATTACCATCCCTTGCAAAATTATTGGAAAAAGTTGTTGATTTGCAAGTAAAGGAATTTGTAAATAATAATATCTTAACTGAATATCAGTCTGCATACAGACAAAACTGTAATTGTGAAATTGATTTACAAGTTGTGCTTAATGACTGGAAAGAAGGTAAGGATATTGGATTGTATACAGTGGTTGTGTTTTTAGATATGACGGGCATTTGAAACCAATGATAGGAATAGATTACTACAAAAATTGTGTTAATATAGGATTAAAGGTACTGTACTAAGATGCATCGAGTTCTATTTACAGGGAAGAAAACAGAAGGTAAAATGTGAAGATCGACATTCTTAAAACAAAAATGCTGAAGATGGCGTGCCACAGGGCGCACATTAAGGCCGCTGTTATTTGCGTTATATATAAACGACATAGTCAAAGTGCTAAAGTATGTAACAATAGAACTTTTTGCCGATGATACAGTTGTATACATAATAGGAAAAAAAAAGGATATAGAAATGAAGCTAAATGAATATTTGGAAAACATTTGTAAGTGGTTTGAAATGACATATTAAAACTAAATACTGAACAGACTACACTGTTGGTTATTGGCAAGGCTGGATATTTTATAATTAAAATTGGTATTACCTAAATAGAACTGGTGGACAAAATCAAATACCTGGGAATAATAACTGATAAACAGCTGAAATTTAATGATCACATTGGTACAAGAATAGCCAAGAAAATAGGAGTATTACGAAGAACAGCTAGACATCTTACAAAATATAGTAAATTAACTGTATGCAATACAATAATGTTGCCTTATCATTTTGGCCAATACAGCAAGCATGAATAGACTGGAATTGTTGCAGAACAAAGCAATGCGAATCATTTTAAACTGTAAGAGAGAGAAGAGTGTCAGATCAATGCTACAAACATTAATGTGGATAGAAGTTAAAGCTATGGTTGGAATAAATGCTTTGCATATTATCCACAAGATTAATCTGGGATTGACACCAAATTATCTTAGGTACAAGAGCAGGACAGAATTCAATATTCGATTATTCGATTATAAGCGACAGTTATTAAAAATCAGAGCGTAAATAAATTAAAAAAAACTATAAAATATAGTGATTGTAGGAGAGGTACATAAATGTATATAATCATAAAATAATTATAATGATGGTGATACACAATATAAACTCTGTATTGCAAGTTGTAAACTATGATGTATAACAATATCTTGCTAATAAAGGTTGTGTTAAAGATTTAAAAAATGCTCCATTTTACAATAAAATTACATACATACTTACTCAAAAGCTAGTTTATACCATCTACTAATGTTATGTATATACAGAGTGGACCAAAAGTCTGGAAACGCCCAATTACCTCGTAAGTTGTTAGTCCGAAGTTAAAATTGTACAAAATTTGAGATATGCCTATTTTGGGATACAGAGATTCCAGATTTGACATTGGAAATGTTGCCAGATTTGCCGTTTCTCTGATATTATTAGTCACTTAGGTTTTTTAAATACAGCACCCTGTATATGCAGTCATTATTGGAATCTCCTCTTCAATGCGAGTTCAACCATATGTAACACTTATGATTCTATGTATTCTAGAAGGTCTTAGATACATAAAACACAAGTCTGGCAATGCCTAATTGTCTCAATAAATTTTTTAATATAAACTATTTTCAACTACATTAAAATGTAACAATTGAAAGATTACAACAATTTTAACATAATGATTAGTTAATCAAGTGTTCAAATTGTGCTCTATTTGTGAGTTGACAGGACCCTAATCGATGGTACAATGCGTCTACCACATTTCTCATGATTGTCTAGAAATTAATCGAGGTTCATCGATAATTCGTTGCCTTAACTCTGCAAGACTTACTGGTTTAATTTTGTAAACTGAATTTTTCAAGTATCCCCAATAAAAATAATCTTTAGGATTGAAATCAGGTGAACGTGGAGGCCATTCAATACTACCTCTTCTACCAATCCATCGTCCGGGAAATATCTCATCTAAATAACGCCGAACATTTACACCAAAATGAGCAGGAGCTCCATCTTGCTGAAACCATATCTGATTAAAATTGGCTCCAAACAAGTTTCTCAGCGTAGATACAATTTCATTTCTAAGTAGCATTTCGTACTTATCTGACGTTAAATTTCCTTCAATAAAGAACGGCCCAATTAACTGAGTACCCACTATACCTGACCATACATTTATTTTTTGTGGTCTTTGAGTATGGTTTTCACGCGTCCAGTGTGGATTTACGTTACTCCAGTACCCTAAATTAAGTTAATTTACACTTCCACACAGTGTAACGGTTGCTTCGTCGGATAAACATATGTTAACGAAATTTCCGTCATTTTCAATTTTATCCATCATTACCTTAGTAAACTCTAATCTACGGTCGAAGTGATCTTCACTTAATTTTTGCAATAAATGAATTTTGTATGGTTGAAATTTATTCTTATGTAATACACGTAAGACTAAAGAATGAACTATATCATGTAATTGTGCAACCTTGCGTGAGGATGTATGTGGATCTTCAACGAAATTCTGCATTATATCTAAAGTTTTGTTGTCATTTATAGCTGTTTTTGGTCTACCTGATCGGTATCTATCTTTTACTCCTCTAGTCCTCAAAGCGCTCTACAGTTTTTTGTACAGTCGCCTTATCGATAGGAGAACGGTTTGGGAAGGTATCATTGAATAAGTTGGCTACTTCACTATAAGATCTTTTTCTGTCGCCATATCCTTTCATCATTAGAATAGTAATTCGTTCTTTTTCATTAACAACCATTTTAGAGAAATGCAGAGAAATTGCAGAACATTTCACAACACATCAAACTACTGTAAGTTATATTTAATAATGTAAATGGTGAACAAATGTCACAATCACAGCATTCTATCTTTAAACATTTAAATTTCTTCTTTAAATGATAAGATTACATATACAAGAGCTAATATTAAATTGTTTTCCGCGTAAAGAGAAGTCGCAGTTTATTGGTGAGTGAATATGGTCACACTGTAAACTCACTTTCCTCATCAATATTAATGAAATGACACAGAATTTTTCAATTTTGAATACAAATTTTATAACTAATTAATCACAATCAATTAACAACACATAAATGGACATATAACATTTGATAACAAGAAAATTTAAGCATAACACATAACAATAATTAAACAAAAAATTATTACAAATGCTCAAAAAGCCCTCCTTTGTTCTCCAAACATAAATAGCATCTTCTAACTGTAGAATCTAAAGCATTCTTTAACTTTGTAGGTGCTACAGTTTGGAATGTGTTAAGTACCAACCCTTGGAGTTGTTCTTCTGTTCCAAAGATATGTTTATAAACATAAAATTTTTTATGTACCCCAAAGAAAAAATCCAGCGGGGTTATATCGGGAGAAAGGGGGCTGGCCAGGGTGTTTCATAATAGGTGCTTAAAACTCTTTCGGCAAACCTATTTGAAAGGTAACCCTTAGCCACGCGTGAAATGTGTGCAGGTGCACCATCCTGCTGAAACCAACCATTGCGTACTTCGGCTAAGGGTAAATTATCAAGAGCATTTTCCGATGCAGTTTCTAGTAAATTTAAGTAACGTTGTGATGTTAAATTTTGATTATAAAAAAAGTCTTATTATCCTTCTTCCTAAAATCCAACCCACATATTGAAGGCAAAACGGTGTTGATGTCGTGATTCTTTGCATAATTTTGTTTTATTGAGACCAATGATGAACGTTTTTTCTATTAAATATCTCATTATTGGAAACCGTACTTTTATCCGACCATAATATAAAAAAATTATTGTTCTGATGGCATTTTCTTGTATACCACTCATAGAATAATCTCCGTCTTTCTGTGTCACCTGGTCCAAGTCTATGGCAAATTCTGTATTTGTAAGGATGAAATTTTGTCTTCTTTAGATAAGGTCTGCTGTTGATTTGGATGTTCACATTATTTCAAATTTGCCAAGTTGATATTTCGGGATTTTCAGTAATGGATAACAATACATTGTTTACATATTCCTCATTAGTTGTTTTTTCCGAGATAGCACAGGTTTTTTAAAAAGTTGCTAACTTGCTGAATATTCTTTTATTTGGCTGCTTCCTTGCAGGATACTTGTTCAAATACATGTGCTCTGCTGTAATGCAATTTTGATTGCTTACTATGTAACACAATATTATGTCAAACTTTTCTCCATTTGAAAATCCTGCTTCCATATTTTATTAATAAATTAACTACTAGTGAGAATTAGTACAGAAAACTAATAAACAAAGTAACTGGCAAGTGGAGACATAAATTTAATTCAATTCAACAAATCGTAGTATTTGTTTTCCTAAGCGTACTTTTCTAATGTCTGACAGAGGTTAATAGACTTCTAGATGCTAACTTAAAAAATTAAAAGAAATGAAACAATTTTAATTATAATTTTTTAGGGTAACTATGCAACCTAATTCATACATTCATAACGAGAACAGGCAACATTGTAAAAACAAAAACAATACTCTGTCAGAATGACGTTTAAAACCTCATGTCAGATAGAGATTAATAGACATAAATACATGTTAACTTAAAAAAAATTTCCTACAAACTAAGTAATAAACCTGAAGATGTAGCTTTGAGATTAGTGGAGCCAGTTGTGGGAACAAATAGAAATATTACGGCCAATAAAACTGGTTTAGTTCAATTTCCTTGGTAAGAAAACTTTTAGAGAAAAAATTAACATACATAGGTACGTTGAAAAAAAATAATCGTGAACTACCCTTACAATTTTTATCATGCAAAACTCGAGAACTAAATAGTTCAATGTTTGGCTTCGAAAAAAATTACACGTTAGTTTCATACGTATCAAAAAAAAAAATAATAATTGAGAGTTTTAAGCACCTATTATGAAACACCCTGGCCAGCCCCCTTTCTCCCGATATAGCCCCGCTGGATTTTTTCTTTGGGGTACATAAAAAATTTTATGTTTATAAACATATCTTTGATCAGACTACAGGTGAAAAAAATAAACCTGAAATAATAACAGCCTACAACAACACAAAATGTGGGGTTGAGTTCTTGGATAAAATGTGTAACTTATACGTGTCGAGAAATTCTCACAGATGGCCTCTGACAGTATTTTTTCATATGCTAAATACTGCGGGGGCAAATGCAAACATTATTTATAAAGAAAATAACAAAGGGATCAAACTGCCTCGAAAAGACTTTTTGAAAAATCTCTCACTCGAACGAACAAAACTAGCTGTACTAAAACAAATCTATTCGGAGACAATTCCTAATGAAATAAGACGACGTGGAAGATTGTTGTTCAAAATTGAAGAGGAAATTCAACCCCCAGAGCCAAAAACAGTAAAATTGGGTCGCTGTCACATTTGCGGCCGAACAAGAAATAAAAGCACTAGACAAACATGCCATAAATGTAACAACTAGGTTTGTCCAGACCACCAAAAAAGTGTTTGCAATGTTTGTATTAATAATGAATTAACTTAATTATATTAATGTGAAGCTATCATAAACTATATTATTTTTTTAAATAAAAAATTTTTAGAATTAAGTTGTTAAATGGGCTTATTTTGTTACGGATTACAATAGTAATCCGCGCGACCCATCATGTTCGTCTGAGAGGCGCGACTACTGCAGTGTTAAAGAACGTTAAAACGAACCTGTAGATGGTTCTCGTACTTCTTATTTAATATAACCGAAACTCTATATCGTACCATTTCCGAAATCCCCATAGTGGCCTTCTTGCCTTGGACACAGTGCATATCTTAAATACATCGAATAATGATGTTCTATGCAATTTTTGGTATGAGGCGTAATCTGGCAGCAAAAAAATAACGGAAAAAAAATGTGATTTAGGTGTTTGTTCAAATTTTTTCAATACCTGAACAACATACTTATTTTTTAAAGATATTTATTTTTACATAACTTTTCATTTTAATACAAACCCAAAATGCATTAAAAAATAATTAAATAAGTATGAAAATGCCTTAAACAGTGTTATCGATTTTTTTATAGAAATGCTGAAATTTTTTTTAAGTTAGTATCTACCTATACACTATATTCATTTTAAAACTTACCAACCCCTGTAATTCAAAAACAACAAAACATTCAATAATCGCCGGGACACGTCAATTTTTGTTTTAGGGGCGAACATTTTAGACAGTCAAGCAGTTTTGATATGTTCAACCCTGTAACACCTAACAACCCCAATTTTAAAATCTCAACTGTACCCCACTTGTACATCATTTCAAAGCCCCTTTCATTATCAACACACCAGTGTATTCCTTTTGAAAATTGGGTGAGATTTGTAAAAGTTATAGGCTAAAAACCACTTTGTTGACAAAAACTTTAATTTATTTTCTTTAATATTAATGTATGCTTTAAATAAAAAAAAAGCATTCAAAGAAAAACAATACAAGTTAGTTGGAGTAGCTCAAACGTATGTCATTTTGTGAATTGTTTAAAATGTACACAATTTCTTTCCAAACAATAAAAAAGACGTTGATGAAATTCCTCGCGCACTTTTTGAAAAGTTTCTAGCCTGATAGCTCTACATGCAGCTGTTATACGATTTTTTAAACCTTGAATGTTTAGTGGTGCTGTTTTGTAAACTACTGATTTGAGATAATCACAAAGTAAAAGTAATTTGGACTGAGATCACAAGATCTTGGTGGCCATTCTTCTTCCTATCCACCTACGAGGGAATGTGATATTCAACCAATCACGTACAGGCCTTGCATAGGGCGCAGGTGCACCATCTTGTTGAAAGTGTATTAGGTCTTCTTGGAGTAAAGGATTTCCATGCTGATCTATTTGACTTTCAAAAGCTCAGTGATCAGTACGTCAACTGTGTACCAAAGCATATATAGATACATTTCCCTGGTAAGAGAACCATTTATAAATACGGTACCTATTATGGTGTTGCCTAAAATCCCTACCCAAACATCTGTTTTCTGGGGGTATTGCAAATGACCTTCCTGGAATAGATGGGGATTTTCATCTGACCAGTAACGATAATTTTGCTTGTTCACTTGACCATTTAGGAAAAAAGCACACTCATGGGAGAGGCAAATATTTTTTAGTAGATTGGGTGATCTATTAATCCGTTCTGACTTTTTTCACAAAATTGAATTCTTCGATCTGAGTTATCTTCAAACAGTTCTTGAAGTATTTACAATTTATAGGGATGGAACTTATGTAATTTTGTAACTTTACGTATTGAGCCAATCGATTTTTCATTTTGTTGTGAAACTTTTCTGATGGAAGTAGTTGGATCTACCCTAAAATGAACCAGCACTTCAATCTGAGCTGCTTGATTTAATACTCTAGACGTATTTTGTTTGGCATTGCCTACTGACCCGGATTCTTTAAAGTTTTTCACAAGTTGTAGCACATAAACATGCGAAACATTTTTATCTGGATGCCTACCGTTAAATGTTTGCGCTGTCATTCACGCACATTCATGTTTTGCACTATAAATGTAAATCATTTCAACTCTTTCTTCTGTAGAATAAACCATTTTGCCTTAAATAATTAGCACAATAGTAAAATTGGGTTTTACAACGTTTAAACTACAACAAACAATAGGTTACTTCAATTTTGACGTTTAGTAAATCACAGCACACTCTGTGGTTCTGTCAATTGAGTGATTTCTGACTTAGTTAGCATTCAAACAATGTTTTTTGACGTACCATTAAAAAGAGCACAAGTGTAAGAATAAGTTTGATTTTGTACAACATTCAAACTACGTGAAACAAATAATTTTTTTCAATGTTAACGTTTATTAAATACATAAGAAAATACCATTTTAAACCATACATTAACTATTAAAGAAAATAAATACAGTTTTTGTCAACTGAATGGTTTTCGGCCCATAACCTTTTCAAACCTCACCCAATTTTCAAAAGGAATACACTGGTGTGTTGATAATGAAAGGGGTTTTCAAATGATGTATAAGTGGGGTAGTTCCATTTGAGATTTTAAAATTGAGGTTGCTAGGGGTTACAGGGTTGACTGTCAAAAATGTTCCCCCCTAAAACAAAAATTGACGTGCCCCTGTGATTATTGAATGTTTTGTTGTTCTGAATTACAGGGGGTGTTAGGTTTTAAAATGAACACGGTGTATGTCTATTAATGTCTATCTGACATAAATTATTGTTTTTGTTTTTACAATGTTGCCTATTTTCGTTATAAACATATTGAAAAAGAGGTTGCATAATTGTCCTAAAAAAAAACTATGATTAAAATTATTTCGTTTCTTTCAATTTTCACTTTATAGGTTGGAAGGTTGTGTGTTGTTCCACAACAGATATTTTTGGTTAGAATAAGTTTAGAATAACGTAAATTATTTTTTTTATAGTGGCTAGAAGTTGGTGTGTTATCAATAACTGGATCACAATCGCACTTCTTTTCATAATTTAGAAATGTTGCATAATCCAAATGCTGCGATTTTTTAAAAGACAAAAGAGCTGGGTTCACACATTTTTTTCCAGAATTTTCTCCACTCATTTCTTTCTTTCTCTATCAGTTTTGTTTTAGCTCTACTTTATTTTTCAGGATATTGCACTTTGATGTCAGGCAAATATAATGTTGGAACAGCAGCTGCTTTCAATATTTTTCTAAGTGGCAAATCTGTAAAAGAAGCATGGACGTTAATTTTTCTATTTCAGTGACTGAGTTACATACCTAAAAGTTCATTCTGAAAATCACGTTCGTAAGCACTCTCTGAGAAATGTATAGAGCAAATTTGGCTTGTGTCCGAGTTCCATTTATCGCACCTTTTACAGCATTGAACCCACTTTTTTCTTATTGCCGATGCAACTAAATTGGTTGCTCTAGGAAAATTATGGAATACAACATTTTCTCCTCTACTTTTTGTTGTCACTTTGCTATTATTGCAACCAAAAATAGCACACCTTCGACCAGGCATCGTATCACAATCTGTAAAATAATATCATTGTCGTACAGTATGGTTCACAGTAAAAAGCAACACAGCAATTTACATTCAAAAATTTATATTGAAATTCTGCAATTATTATATCAAAGAGTGGTTTATATAAGCATCATTTAAAATTTTATTCACTACTAGCGATAGAATATGTCATTAGTAGGCCGATTTTGGAAGCGAGATTTCGTTTTTCTCGACCTGCTTAATTTTTCTCTCCTAGTAGTAGATAATGAAATTGACAGTTGGGTTGCCTATCTAATACCAATAACAAAAAGATGCTATATGCTCCGCTGCCTCTCTAATTTCTGGAGGAGTACTAGATATTTCAATGCTTTCCATTTTAGCTACTGAAACTACCTAAGGATGATTAAAAGTTAAATTTGAATGTATTACAAAATGTCAACAAATTGAAACATATGAAAACCTCAAGCCACTTAATTTTTTATGTAATAATAAGATTATTTGAATTGTATTTATTTATTGTCATATTTACAGAATATGTGTGCTAGTAGTGAATAAATTAATATATAAACCACGGTAGAGAAGACCTTCTGAGCCTCGTACACTTATTTCCCTCGACGCTCCGCGTCTCGGGAAATAATATACCTCGGCTCAGAAAATTGTCTTCTCTACCTTGGTGTATAATTACTATTATTCTGAACGATTTTGGTAAGCATAAACATTTTACAAACATTTGTTTATTTCATCATAGAAATCTTAAATAAATTTAAATAAATCTTCACTTTTTATAACAATATTGTCGACTAAAAAAATAACCCTTGTTCAATATAAACAAGGCTATAATTGACGTTCAAGCAATGATAATGAACGCGTTCAAGCAGTGGCGAAACAGGATCTTCACAAGAGGGTTTCCATATAGGCCGAGTCTTCTATCACGCGAGATTTGACGAATTATAACCTCAATCTGGCCAAAAAATGGAAATAAAAAGGAAAGTTAAAATTTACGGTAACCTAGGATCCTAGCTACGATACTCTACAATCCATTGAGAGGATCTTAGGTTACCGTAGATTTTAATTTTCATTTTTATTCCCATCTTTAGACAGATTGAGGTTATAATTTTCGCGAGGTAGAAGACACGGCGTAGTTTAAAAGAATTATATGTAATTACAAAGTATGTAATGCATATAATTTTAGAAAGAAAAAAATTTTGGACACCGTCGTGTTCAACCAACTTCAAAAAGTTGGTTAATTTATTCGTCTGGATGTCTGTGTGTCTGTGCGTTGCACGATGTTACAGGGTTTAGAAAGCTCGAAGTGGTGTCATCTTATAGGAAATTCTTTGCTGATTCCAAATCTCTGGTAGATTTTTTGATCTGGTCACCTGTTCGCGGTAGGGAGGCCATTAAAAACAAAATTTCGATATTAAGATATAAGGAGACATTTTTATAATATTTCTTGTAGCTAATTTAAGATATAATAATAATGAAAATAGAGAATCACCATGTTACAGTTTTGAAGTTGGTCGAAATTATAATTCTGTAAGATTTCCCACCATTTGAATTTGTTTTTATTTAGTTGTAATAAATTTGCAGACAGATTAATAAAAGAAAATAGTCAATCGTCTAGAGAAGAATCTACAGGACTGATTGTACCAATGGAAATTCAAAATACAAATTTTACCAATTTCCAGATATCCAAAACATTCAGAAATCTAAAGCACGCGAACACACGCGCACGCACGCGCACGCACGCGCACGCTTACGCACGCGCACACACCGCACACACATGCACGCGCACGCACGCACGCACGCACACGCACACGCACACGCACAGCACAGCACACACGCACACACGCACACGACGCACACACGACACGCACACGCACACACGCACACGCACACAGCACACACGCACACGCACAGCACACGCACACAGCACACACACACACACACACACACCACACACACACACACACACACACACACACACACACACACACAGACATCATAGCCGATCTTGGGTGATCTTGGCAAAACTTGTAAAATGAGCTAATAAGTCTATTTAGCGGCAGTGAAAATAGTCGATTGCACAACGTCCTATACCTACATGTGTATATGTAGGTTGGAAGGTAATAGAACTCAATTTATAAAAATCGGTTTAGAAGTTATGGCATTTTTGTCAAGTGAACATTTACTATGCCCCTTCCCTCATTTAACAAAATAGTGAAAATGCTAAAAGAATGTTTCTACACTTAGGTAGTTTATAATAAAACTATTTTGGACGTATCTTGATAGTGTTGATCTGAGAGAAAGGGCCGATTTTCTAATTTGGAGTTGGTGTACGCCCCCCAGCGGCCATCGCAGGAACTTGAAAATAATTTCCAGTGAGTTCTCTTGGCTGATTTACGCATTAGTATTTTGTTCAGTGTTATCAGATTGACAGTTCCCGAGATATAGACGACGTCCATTCTTAGTTGGCCATCTAAAGCATTCAAAGTTGGTTAAATGAACCTATTCTATATGTAAAATTTGCTTACGTATTCTCTATTCATGTAGGCGTGTAACTTGTGTATAATAACTGTTAACCATTGTTTACTTATTTGGGTCAATTTTCAGTTTACGTTGACAAAATACAACAGTGACTCTTTTCCACTTGTAACTGGTGTCTCAACTTAAGTTAGAGTACTGTATAAACAACTTTAATGTAAATCCTATTTTGTTTGTATTTATCTTTCATTTAGGATAGAGACTTTATACCACAAGCATTTAATTTTCTTTATCATTATTAACTTTAAATACACACAGCTTCACGTGAAGATGGGTTTGTTTGACATAAAATTACTAACTCTAGTTAATCTAGTACTTACACCCTTGAGCTCAACGGTCTATGTTTCTTTTAGTTTGACTTACAATTATTGCGTTGAGTACCTAATAACGTTTATAAATAAGAAATTACTTTGGTGTGTTGCCTCTTTCTGTAGAATTAAAATTTCGGTAATCAATTTTGATGTCTCGTTAATATTCGTGGTAGAAATCTATTTATTAAATAAACGATTACAGGAAGTTTGGCCCCGTTACACCATTTAATTAAAATTAGACATTTTAAATTTATATTTTAGGTCAAATTTAACTACAGCTGTCAACGTTTAATTAAATCATATTATGCATTCGGCTATGTTTCATTGATAAGGAACTGCGTGTAGTGATAATTAAACTCAATAGTGAATTCAAGTGGAATTAAGTAAGATTCTATTTGTACGTGATTGAGCAAGAATATAATAAATCCTGTCAATTGTATCGTAGAGTCATTCAACTATTTTGTTTGATATCGAAACTTTGATTTTTATAACGTTATTCTATTGCGTATGAAGTTGAAGTTTAAAAATCAATTCTATTTTGTTTGTTGACCAATGTGTAAAATATTTGGTCACTGGTTGATCAATTATTTTGTATTTAAATGTAAGAATTAGGTGCTGTATGATCTGTGTATTGACGTACATTTTTTCGCCTCGGACAATCACTGGTAACTTTTTCAGCTAAAGGGAAAGTTACAGTAATCGTGCAAAAAAAAATCCGTTTTGAGGTCTCTTGGGTCCAAAAAAAAAAGATTTGAAAAACGTCAAAAATGTGTGTGTGTGTGTGTGCGTGCGTGTGTGTATGCACGCACATGCAAGTTTGTGTGTGTGCATGTGCGTGCGCGTGCGTGTGTTGATGAATTTTTCTGACCCGATATCTAAAACTTTTGAGAAGAGATTTCATTTAAATTTCACATGAATATTTAATTGAATCGACTCAAATAATAGACGGCGAGAAAATTTGACGAGTCGCTGACTCAATTTTTTTTATTATTTTGTTATGAACGAATAAGTTCAAAAGTGAATATGTAATTTAAAATTATTATTAATTTTATTAAATACATAAAATAAGAAAATTACCTCGAGTAGGATTTGAACATGACACATCTACTTTGCTAGAGTAGCGCTCTAACCAACTGAGTTATCGAGGTACAAGCCCCAATCGATGTAAATTTTGTCTGAACTGAAGTAAATTCTATATATAATGAGATTACAGTCAAATTACTTATATAAAGATAAAATTTACATCGATTGGGGCTTGTATCTCGATAGCTCAGTTAGTTAGAGCGCTACTCTGGCAAAGTAGATGTCGTAGGTTCAAATCCTACTCGAGGTAAACTTTTTATTTTGTGTTTCATAAAATTAATAATAATTTTTAATTACATAATTACTTTTAAACTTATACGTTCGTAACAAAACTTATAATTTAATATTAGTCAAGTTGTATTGGTATGTGTGATTCGTTGCGATATTACAGGCTCACATTCCATTAATATAAGTAATTCGACTGTAATCTCGTTATATATAGAATTTACATCAGTTCTACATACATAAAGACAAAATTTACATCGATAGCTCACTTGGTTAGAGCGCTACTCTATCAAAGTAGATGTCGTAGGTTTAATCCTACTCGAGGTAAACTTTTTATTTCATGTATTTAATAAAATTAATAATAATTTTTAATACAATTTTCTTTATTATTTGTAATCACTTTTTCACTTTTTATATATTAAGTAAGTATATACATAACACTATGTGCTACGTTACTTTATCAAGTTTCTTATTTTTCGCAGCCAGTAAGTAATAGAAATTACGCTAAATGTTTATAATAAATAAATGAGCCTTAAATGTGCAATATGAGTTTATTTCATATAAGTAAAAAAATACTGCAAACTATAATAATACTGTAGAAGAAAGACTACATATAATTAAACTATGAAACAGTGAAATTATAATTTGTTTCGCGTTTTGAGAAATACTTTATAAAGATTTAAAAAAATTTTAGCAATCTAACGTTAATAAAGTTACGCAATTCCATCTACTTGTTGAATCATACTAACAACAGCGTCCAAAGTTTCTTGCCCAGTTGGAATAATTTGATTAGCGGGTAGAAGGAAGCCGTATCTTCCTGTATCTCGTAATTCAAAAGCATAGCTTAAACGAATATGTCTATGTGCTCCTAAAACCCAATCAAAACTTCCACCACTGGCTATGTCTACAATAATCTTTATTGAGAAGATAAGTCAAAAACTTCCGGTACTTACAGATTACTTCCGGCACATTTCCAACTGTGTATTGAGTTTGGTAGCGCTTTGATAATTCAGCAACAGCTCTCTTACCAATTTGATGCTAAAAAAGATTCATAATAAATAAATTATAAATTTTGTACGAACTCTTTTACCAATTCGGCGTTATTAGCTGGTACTTCATGTCCATTGTGTCCAAACGGAATTAAAAGTAATTGTGAGTAAGAGTGAAAGGCGAGATACACGTCAAGATTGGCAGCGATTGTGTCAATAAAGTTTGCGAGAGATCGGGTTTCAATTTCCGAGAAAGCTTTACTTCCTCCATACGTGTCACTGCAAGGGTTACTGCTGGCACCTCCTTCCATCCAATGGTAACCCCAGTTACGATTGGGATCTGCTCCAACGCATCCATTGGCACTGATAGATCTAGTTTTTCTCCACATGCGATTCTATAATAACTGTTTAGTTCCAATTTTAACTAAATATGTATTGATACCTGTTTTGTAAATGCATAACCATCAGGATTTACACTTGGAAAAACGTACCAATCGCGGCTTTCAGCAACTGCTCGAATCGATGGATCTCTGCTTGTTAGTAACTCATTTAAAATAAATGTTACGGTAGCTGGGCCAATCCTAAAATAATTATTCAGCACGGTGAACTTGCATGAATATCATTTTACCATTCACGTGCATGAATTCCACCTTCCAAAAAAACTCCTTTATTTCCTGATTTAAAAGAAACATGAACGCCCAGAATTTCTCGGCCTTCGTACGTGGTTCCACCAACGACTACTTTAACATTGCTAGGATAAGTTCTTTCTAAAGACCTTAACCATTCGTTAATCTGGAAAGTTTTGGAAACTGAGTATATAAAATATTGTTGTTTTTTAAAGCACTTACTTCAGTCCCATCGTGATAATCGCTCCAGTCAAATTCAGTTGACTTACCGTGACTTCGTTCATTGTCGATTAGTACTTGAACATTTTCGATATTAATTGTTCCATTCATGTTTAGATTTTTGAGATAGTTTTCAAAATTTTCCTTTGCATTGGGTTCAACCATAATGTCGACTGGTTTATTTAAATCGCTAATGTCGGTCCAAAAATCGAATCCTTCGTATTTTTCCAATTGACGAAGGGCTGATAAGTGTCCTAATGTTGTTGGCAATACTCGATAAACTTTATAATTGTCAAATCGTAACGGTGCTAGACCCAGGCACGAAGCTACAGCTAGCGTCAAAAATAATACTGTCCTCATTGTTACAGATGTCTGTAAAACAATAGTATATGGATTAAAAAATTAATTAGATTAATTTTGTATTTACCTGGTAGAAATTGTAATACTTGGACATTAGTTTGCGATTTTCTTAAATAGCATTTGATTTATCTATCAAAAAGGCGGAAATGTCAATAGATGAGAAGTAAGAATGTTATCAGGTGCTTACTTGAAGTGGTACTTTATAAACATATCTTGCACAATACTGAAAATAATTTATCTTTGCTTATAAGAAACAGTTTATCGCACAAGTTACATTGTTTGTACTCGCAATGAAAAAATTTAAAGTTTTATACTATATTAAAACAATGTATAGGTATATGGGTCATTATGCACGGGCGTCAAGCTCAATGGGGGGTTTCGGTTTCAAAATTTGATAATGCTAAATAACGATAATTAAACATTTTATTTAAATTTATTTAGTTTGATAAGGAAAGAAGCGTCAAATCATGTTTGCTATTAACACTATTGTGTGGTAACAATACAGTCATTAAGCTGATTGACTTTTTTATGAATAATGCTGAATAGTAAATTATCGGAAATAGAACGATAACCCCCAAAAAAGCTAAGTACGTATTTTAAATATCGGTAATAGAAGTTATAAATATCTGGTGTGCAACAACACACGGCCTTCCGACCTACAAAATGGAAATTAAAAGAAATGAAATAATTCTAATAATAATTTTTTTTAGGATAATTGTTCATCACTTCTTTAACCCCCGACGAAAAAAGAGGGGTGTCATAAGTTCAACGTGTGTATCTGGTTTTTTGTGTATCTATTTGTGGCATCCTAGCTCCCAAACGGAGGAACCTATTCTGATTTAGTTTTTTTGATTGAAAGATGAGATGATCGAGAGTGTTCCTAGCTATGATTCCAGAAAATATTTTCAGCCGTCCGAAGATCATCAGCTAGTTGATGAAGATATTTTCTTACATTTTATTAGAGGTTTTGATTTATTTTTTGTTTTGTTTGACTGTTCTTAGCTCTGATTCAAAAAAAACCTTTTAGAGGTTTTAAAAGTATAATTTTTTGTGTCGGGTTTTTTCAAATTTTTAATTTAATATTATTATTTAATACGTTCATAACAAACATAATAAGCTACCAGAGGATAACTTAAAGAAATTTCAAAGCCACTAGCTTCTGTAACCATATCGGCAGTTTAGGCATTTCCGATCTTATTTAATTAATATTTAGACGTACTTGGCTTTCTATTAAGAAACTTTGCAAAGAACAGTTACCTATGTAAAATTAATTTTTTTTTAAATATGTCTACACATTTTCTCATAAAATTAATCGTTATTCAAATATTGAAAAAATGTAAACACTTAAATTCTACCTTGGGAATTTTTTTGCCGCTAAATTACGCGTCGTATCAAAAAATTGCATAGAACATAATTAATTTAAATGTTTAAGATTTATATTTAGGTATTTTTATATCTTTGAAATATTCAGCTGTTTCCTAATAGCCCCCTACCTATCACCACGCCGCTGAATTTTTACCAAAATATAATCAACTCCAGGAGATATGAAACATTACATACGAAATGTTGTTGTTTTGGAATTATTGATACTAACACACATCCACACACACAGGCACGCGCACTCGCACATTACTATTTGTATAAAATGAAAACATTAAGCATTTATACAAGGCTCTTATGTACAATCAATTCGTTCGTGATTTTAATTAAATCTGGAATTGTATAAATTTTACTTTTTTTCGAACACCTCGTATCATCTGAAAATATATTACATGTTGTGAACATGTGAATTTCGTTGACTTTAATGTATGTGTTTGTGTAACATCATAACCAAACAATACTAATAATTTAATTTGGGTAATAAGTACTTTTTTCTTTTCAATAATATTGAATCAATATAAAATCAATAAATGGTTGTAGTAGTTCCAGACTAGTAGATAATTCACTTGTATCCTTTACATAAATACACATAAATAAATTTTAATAAAATTCAACGTAAACTTCAAATAAATATGTAAGATTCATAGACTCACGTTAATGTTCCTTTCTTACAGCTGGTCCAATTTCCAATTCAAAAATAATTCGAATTCCAATATTATTGATCCATTGGTGGAAGATCTATACAGCATCAACAAGTTTGGTATGCTGCATCAATATTTGCTCCATCGGTGGAAGGTCTACACAGCACCAATATACATATGTATGCTGCATATATATCTGCTTTGTCACTTTTCCATAAGCACTTTAATTTATTTTTTATATTCTTAAATATAATAATTTACTTTCAGGTTTTTATATTCGAAAATACCACAACTTTTATCAGCATTCAAATTATTATTACTTGCACGTTTCAATTTTAATTTCAATTCGAATAATAATACAAAGGCAATTCACTTACACAACGATACACATCACCCGGAATAATAATTACGTTAACCTTATTTTTTATTGCAAATATTTAATTTTCATTTGTTTAATAATATAATATTTTTAAGGTTATACGAACCACATGAACGATGTTAAATTTTCAATCCTTATGTAGCTTCTGAAAAGCAATCCACCACCTTAGCAAATATTGCCAATACAAACATAACGCTGCTTAATTGTCATTGGTTAATTATTTTTCAGAAATCTACAAATTATTATTTTTACTGATAACTTTCTTATACGTAGACAGATCTTAAAAACATAATTATTTTTGAATTCTATGCAAAATTTCCTTTTCATAGGCACCTCACATGACATATTTCATTTAAAAATTCTTATTTTATCTAAATTATGACAAATATGCAAATTTTCATACACAAATTTACTTATAACTAACTTATTCTAATTCCAACAGGAAAACTACAAACAGAAATGGGTTCCTTAACCCAAAATACATATTAATAAGCTCTGTGAATCTTGTAACATTTGTTCCGATTTCTCAACTTTAACATGTCTTTTACATTTCTTACGCTGATTAATGAAATTTGTTTTCTTTTTGTTTTAGTGTATTATGGTTCTAGACTAGTATAATATCATACAAATGGAATACATGTATTTTATAAATGGAAATACATATTTTTCCAACTCGGAAACTATTATAATGAAGAATACTACTGCTCAGCTATGATAATACTTTTATATGTATGAGATTTGGTTTAACTAGCTAACAACATGACCTATATTCACATGTGTACTTGGTTTTTTGTTAATTTTCAAATTGAACGTAATTAATTTATGTTTATGTCTCTTTTAATCCGAGCTTATATCTCTCTATCTATGATATTCAGCTTAAATTAATATTATGTATCTCTCTCTCTCTCTCTCTCTCTTATATATATATATATATATATATATATATATATATACTGTATGCTGACTTAGACATAGGTTCCTGTTATCTTTAACGCTGATAAATTTATTATTCAAAATGGAATCAACTTTAATAGCAATTTTGTATTGAGATTTATGAAATATTCTTTGTAGCAGTTCTGAAATATTTGTAATGTAAGGAATAGAACCGATGTAACTTGTAGTTTCATTATCTCTTGGAATAAGAATAATAAAGATTATTATTAATTTTAATAACCACTTATAAAGGTACTATTCAATATTTCAAAGTTATTTTTATAGATACTTCTTAAAGTTTTAAAAATAACTAAATTATAACCATTTTTAATCATTAGGTATATCTTTAATTATACCAATTTCCTTAATAAAGTTTATTTTACTCATAGGTACGTACATTGAACAGTCTGTGTATTAATGAATTTATAGTTGATAATTTATGATATAATGGACTACTACTATTAAACAATACAATATTGTCTGTATGTGTAGGTTTTCTGTATATTTCATAATTAAACTTGTTATTGTCAAATTTTACAATTAGATCAAGAAATGGCAATTGATTATTTTTGGCTCATTCCATAGTAAAGTGTGAGTCTTTATGCCAATTATTCATTTGAGTGAAAAAGGTATCAAGTTCAACTGCAGTACCATCAAATAGACAAATTATGTCATCTACATATCTGTACCAAAAGATGGTGGGTACATTTTTTATACAAGATATTTTCCTTACGGAAGTTATTCTCTAGGCGGTTTATAAACATTTCACTTAGTAAAGATGATAAGTATAACCTATATTCAGACCTTTAGTTTGTAAGTCTGTTAATAAAAAAATTTGGTCAATGCATGTTTCGAACATAAGTTGCAAATGAGATGCTTCAATATGACTCAGTTGACTATCATATAATATTTATTTAACAATAACTTCATCAATAGGAACACTAGGGAATAGAGATGTTATATCGAAACTTACAAGTGTAGATTATTATACGTTTTGTTATGAACGAATAAGTTCATAAGTAAATGTGTAATTAAAGATTATTATTAATTTTAATAACCACTTATAAAAAAGTTTACCTCAAGTAGGATTTGAACCTACGACCGTACTTTGCTGGAGGAGGTACCGCACTAACTGTGCTATCGAGATATAAGCCCCAATCCGTGTAAATTTTGTCTTTATGTATGTAGAACTTATGTAAATTCGAATCAAATTACTTATATTTATATGTTTACAAGTGTAGACTTTATAGGAATTATTATATCTTTAATTTTGTTAATCAGATCACAAGCATTTATAATGCTAAATTCTGATTTGAAATCAGTAGGTAATCGTTTTAAAGTTTATATGAGAAATTTAGCTAATTTGTGAGTAGGTGAATTGATCTGTGAGACAGCTGGTCTCATAGGTAAATTATTAAAGTAACCTATTCCTTAATTTTGTGGAGTTTCGGCAAATTTTTTAAAACCAGTTGTTGAGTTGTGGTACCTATACTATTAATAGTAGTTAAGCAATCCTTTATGTTTCCGACCTTTATATGTATATATATATATATATATATATATATATATATATATATATATATATATATATATATACAGGGTGTTTCCTAAGTACGGTACATAAGTTCAGGAGCGTATTCTGCCACTAAAATAAAGGCAACTTTGCTTATAAACTGTGTCTCAAAAATGCTTCGTTACGGAAGCACAGGGTGTGAAAGTTCCATTGAAAAATTACAATTTATTTAATATTTCCATAACCATTTGAGACATTTCAATAAAATTGTGCAGTGTTTGAGAGTTAGCAACGGTGCGTATTTTACGCTAAAACCGGCGGATTTACTATAATCAGTGGCGTGCAGGTAGGATAATCGTTGCACAATTTGAAAGAAAAAAATGCGGTACACCACTCTTTCTAATCTTTCTCAATTTTTTTTTTTGATTGTATGTTCCAGTTGGACGAAAAAATGACTCTCGTCTTTTTTCCTAAGACTAGTCGTTTTCGAGTAAAAAAATAAAAAAAACATTGTAGTGCTCCGTGGTGTAATAACCAGTGTTCATGAATGGATCTCGTGGCAAACTCATAATAAACCTATAAAGAAACGAAAGTTTTTTCATGGTTTTTAATTATTTTTAAACTGTCTTAACAATGTACAACAACAAAGTTATTTAAATTTTTTTGTCTAATGTAAGGCTTCAGCCTTAAAAAAGGGAATATTCGTATGAAGGTATGAATATGTATTTTATTATCCAGTTGCCTGTTTGGTAGTGAAATTGTTGACATTTTACTTGTCACCGTATTTATCTTTGTGTAAAGCATTCAAAACATAAAATGAATAACTTTACTAACGTTGATACGTGTAAAACTCGGTTGATGAATTTATGGTCTTTAATTTGCGACTCCTCGTGTATGTTGGTGGAAAACGGCAACATTGTCAGTAAAAATCGTTTCAATTTAAAATATTTCAAACACGTGATAGTTTAAAATTTTGGATTGGTGAAAATAATCAGGCTATGGGTTTTTTTTGTTTTCTGGTACTTCGAGATAAGAAGTAAAACGCCATTTTGGGTAAAATGCGTAGTGTGAGGCACATGTAAAATTTGGAAAAAGTGTTCCTAAAAATTGGATTGAATTGTTCAAGAAAATTTTAACTCAGCCTGTTGCTGGTTTTATTCTTTTCCATATAAATAAGTCCTGTTGGGGACTTCGAATTTAGTTCGGCTTTAATTTTTTTGGTTGCTTCTGCTACACATTGGCTTCGATCAAGAGGTAAGCTACTCACTTTCGTTACTTATTTACAAGACATAGTTTGAAATGCATGCGTACATGTTTTGAAATTGTTACTACAGCTAAAGATCATATTTTAAAATTGGGGTATCAACTTAAATTCTAACACATTTATCTTATATAGGTTCTTTTTGGTTCTTTACACATTCACTCAAGATTAACATATCTCGTGCTTCCATAAGGAATAATTAAACCGTTCCTGACAACACATTTGGATATCACTCGTCCGAGGGATGAAATATTAGTTAGCGGTCTTCAAGCCTGAATGGAAAACATCTACGATTACTCCTTCTCCTAATATCTTCCGACTTAACAGAAGAAATATACAGTACACCTACGTTTAGTTTCCGATAAGTATTATTGTTACACGCAGACACAATTTTACCTATGGTGAGTGACTTTGATTGTTTTCTGGATAACGATGCTTCCGTTATCTGTACTTTACTGAAGGTTTATAACCATTATATTACTGTGCTATTACTTGTATTAGTGTGTTTCTGCAATTTTCTTAATCTTGAACTTAATGCTTATACTTTATTGCTAAACAATTTTTTTTCTGAGTAATCGAGAGTAATACTATACATTTGTACCTGTAAAAGATAAATTGGGTTATTCAAGTTTGGCTTATACTTACATTTAACTTTACAATAGAATTTATATATCATCTATTTACTTTTCTTGTATACTGGCTTTGTTCTGCTAAATAGCCGTACTTGTGAAACGGTTAGAATTACCTGTGTTTACTGTACATACAACCAGCTGTTTGTTTCACTGAATGCTGCTCGTTGAGTTAAATATACAATGTATGTCATAAGATTAGGCTAACTGTTGGGGTTTCAATTACTGCGTAATTAAACGGGAATATTTATTTACTAGCTTTGGGGTTGTATAACATTTATAATTTTTCTTTCGGATTACAATTTTAATATTTGTTTATTCTAAAACTGTCTGAAGTAGGAGTTACTAATCGAATTTTTTTGTAGCTTTATGCTTACTTGCCAACTTGGTAATCAACTTGGCCTTTCAAAAATTTATCTAAATGCTTTATGCTTATTGATTTTTCTGTAATGCTCATGTTAACTAAATTTAATAATATTTTGTGCTTACATAAGTAAACAACAGGGTAGACATCTAGTGCTAAAAATTTTTGTTTGATACTTGGGGTTTATTTGCGTCCGGTTGATTGGAAACTGATAAGTTAATCCAACGGAGAGCTCTTCGCTGAATTTCGGGAAACAAACAAAGAGGTCAATTTCGGATAATTATAAATATATGTTTTGGGTATTATTTTTCTTTAGGGTCAACACTAGATGCCGAACCGCATTGTGGCTGAGTAGGTAAAGTTCAAGTAAATTTTATAGTTTGTTTTCAGTGCTATCGGAAAGGTAAGTTGATTGCTGGTGGTTTATTTCATGGAGACATGGTCTCTGATTATATTTGTGTGTTAGATATTTATGAACATTTGATTGTAATTGTAACATTTATGCTATTTAACGTTAGGGTATATTAAATAAGTGGTGTTAAACGATTGTATGTTCTTTCATTAATCCTGTGATCTACGACTCCATTCCTAACCAGTTCCTCCTCAGTGTGGACTTAGTTCACCACTTTCTTTTAGCTGTCTCTTTTGTCCTAGGTGGCCGTAGCCCTTTTCTTGATAGAGGGCGATAAAGAAGTCAATCAAGTGGTGCCCTTTTTAAACTTTATGTATTTCCTTTCTCCTGCCAAAACGCCCATGCATCCAAGTGCTGAACCGACCGACTGAGCTTGCGGCTAATTCCTCTTTTCCTTGTTACTGCACCTTGGTCACCAATTTCTACCAATATCCTTTTGTGCACGTAACAAAGAAAGATTGGCACCCAACTTTGGGGGCGATTTGTTTTGGTGAATATTCTTTATGTGTACCAGTACACATACTTTTAATCAGTACCTTATACTTTAAGATTTTGTCCTTATACTTTAAGATTTTGTATCCTTTACTCCTTTTCTCTACGATAGTTTAACACAACTTAGTTTAAAATTTAATTGATCAATTTAACGCTGTAGCTTTAATTGGTATTTACTTTAATAAATTTAGACTTACGTTCATCAGTTAGACTTTAACATGGCTATTATTTGGAAAATAGATGTTAATCGATTACTAAAAGCGGAGCTTCAATACGAATTATCTTCAAGGGGGTTTTCATGCGATGTTTCTGTAGAACAGTTACGTAAATCAGTTCGTAGTGCATTAGTACTAGACGGGGATCAAACTCTTTCGACTGTAGATTATACTATTGTGTGTGATGTTGATCTATCGGCTATACGAAAAGCTAATGAAGAGCTTTCTACTGTTCTAACCTCTTTTTCGGGTGACATTTCTACACCGGTTGCTAAACGCTTGATTACACTTTGGGTACATACTCATCGTCGTTGTACTCTGACGAAAGTGGATACTCCGGATGAAGTAACTGTAAAAAATGAATTTCTTCTCTCACTTCAAAATTATCGCGCTGAAGTAGAGGCTATGTATCGCAGGTGGAAACATCCTGCTACGGTTAGTTTCACACAAGTACCTTCTTCTAGTCCAAAGGTTACACCAATTAGTAGTTCGGAAGGTGAACCTGATTTTATTTCTTCTGATTCGGATGACTTGGATGCGTTACCTATTCCAGGTGTTAATACGTCTACGCCAGTAGCTTCGCGGAAATACTATGCGGTTGCGAAATTAAACTTAACTTTTTCTGGGGAAACTTCTTCGTCACTTCTTGAATTTTTGACACGGGTGGAAGAACTCGCTTCTGCTAGGGGACTTACTAATTCATACCTTTACGCTGCTTGTCCAGAACTTTTGACGGGCAAGGCCTTATTACTATACAGGGCACATAAGGAATCCTTAACCTCTTGGGAAGATGTGGTAGCACTTTTAAAATCAGAATTTATTCCAATTAACTATGATGAACGACTGTTGGAAGAAATTAAAGCTCGTACTATGGGTCCTTTAGAATCGATTGGTATATATGTAGCTACTATGCAAAGTTTATTTCAACGCTTACTTCTACCTCTTTCTCCGGAACGACAACTTGAGATTGTCCGACGTAATATTTCTCCGTTCTATCAAACTTCTTTAGCTTTAACAGATATAACTTCTTTGGCACAACTTATCACTTTGGGCAAAAAGCTCGAACATAATAAATATTCTATTGAAACATTTAGACCTCCTCCTTCTCGTCGTACTTCCAAATTATTAGAACCTAATTTAGCATATGTAGATTCTGCTAGTGATGCATCAACTTCGTCTAATATTCGTAAACCTACTCCTTACGTTGTCCATACCTTATCTACTCCTTCATCTCCTAATTTACGTTGCTGGAATTGTCAAAAACGAGGACATACTTCTCCTAAATGTTCAGAACCACAGAATAAGCATTGTTATGGTTGCGGTAAACCAGGGTTACCAGACCAAATTGTCCTAAATGTAATTCTCGTCAGGGAAACTAATATTAGAGGCTTCTGACCGAGTAGAAGACTCTCTTATACCTACAATCTCGGATACTCCTTTTTCGGGTCTTACTGACCAACAACGTTTTCTTCTTGACTTTATATTCTCTAGTGTTCGTAACGACGAACGATCTTACCTTAATGTCTCCATTCTTGGACAAATGTTTAAAGGTCTTCTGGATAGTGGATCCTCACGGACCATACTTGGCATGGATGGATGGAATTCTTTACGACGTTTACATATTTCACTTTTGACAGACAAATCTCCTTTATTTTGTTCAGTAGCTAATGGTGGCAAATGACAGATTCTGGGTCATGTTCCTCTTCCGATCACGGTGGAAGATAAAACTGTAGTTATTGATGTGTTAGTAGTACCAGAAGTTTCTCAACCACTTATTTTGGGTATAGATTTTTGGAGGGCGATTGATTTCGTCCCAGATTTCCGACAGGGTCATTGGTCTTTTGGACCTACTCCATTACTTGACGCTATAAATACCGAACATTTAAACTCTTTCTCCGAATTATCTTCTTTTGAACAAAACTCACTACAAAATCTTCTGAATACAGCTTTTCCTTTGGCTTCCGATACACTTGGCTGCACTTCTCTAATAGAGCACAAAATTATTACAGACGCAGAACCTATTAAGCAAAGATATTATCCGTTATCTCCTACTTTACAAATTATTGTAGATAAAGAGCTTGATGACATGTTGGCTATGGGTGTTGTGGAACCTTCGAATAGTCCATGGTCTAGTCCAGTAGTTATGGTACGAAAAAAAGACAACTCCTACAGATTTTGTATCGATTTTCGCAAAGTCAACGCTGTGACACAAAAGGATGCTTACCCTTTGCCTTATATAACTTCGATTTTGGATCGGTTACGTGACGCTCGCTTCTTATCCAGTTTGGATATTCGTTCTGCTTATTGGCAAATACCTCTTTCTCAAAATTCTAAACCGCTCACTGCTTTTACTGTACCTCATAGAGGCTTATTTCAATTTACTAGAATGCCTTTCGGCTTACATAATTCTCCTGCTACTTTTCAAAGATTAATTGGTCGTGTTCTCGGTACTGATCTCGAACCATACTGTTTCGCTTATCTGGATGATATAGTCATTGCTACTCCTACTTTCGAGAAACATTTAGAGGTGCTGACGCAAATTTTCAATCGTTTACGGGAAGCAGGGTTAACTTTAAGACGCGACAAATGTCAATTTTGTCGTCCCGAATTGAAATATCTCGGTTATGTGGTCAACAAAGATGGCTTATTGGTTGATCCGGATAAGGTCGCTGCAATTACTTCTATACCTGTTCCTACCTCAGTAACGGAAATTCGTAGATTACTCGGAATGTGTAGTTGGTATCGACGTTTTGTTCCAAATTTTGCTACGCTTACTGCTCCTTTGAGTGCGCTTACTCAGAAAAACACTCCTTTCGTTTGGTCAAATCAATGTCAAGATTCTTTTAACGCTTTAAAAAAATGTCTCGTATCTGCTCCTATTCTTTCATGTCCTGATTTTTCTTGTCCTCTTACTATACAAACAGATGCTTCAGATTTTGGCTTAGGTGCTGTTTTAAGTCAGACTACTACGGCTGGTGAACAAGTCATTAGTTACATCAGTCGCTCCTTAACTAAAACGGAACGTCATTACTCAACGACCGAGAAAGAATGTTTAGCGGTCTTATGGGCCATTGAAAAATTTCGTCCTTATGTCGAGGCTGCACACTTTTCGGTAATTACTGATCATCATTCTTTAGTATGGCTAAATAAACTTCAAAATCCTTCGGGAAGATTAGCTCGTTGGGCTATTAGGCTTCAACAATACGACTTCGACATCATACACCGAAAAGGTAAAGAACATGTAGTACCTGATGCTCTTTCTCGTTCTGTACCAAAACTTGATACTCTCGTCACTGAACCAACTACTTCACGTATCTCATTACCTATTACTGATCAATGGTATATTTCTATGCGCGAACGCGTAAATTCTTCTCCAAGGAAATTTCCTTCCTGGTTTGTTAAAAATGAATTGCTCTTCAAGCGTACTAAAGCTACTTCAACTTCTGATGACTTAGGTGATTGGAAAATGGTGGTTCCAAAGAACCAACGTTCAGAAATTCTTCGTGAATTACATGACTCTCCTACTGCAGGACATTGTGGGGTAACAAAAACTGTAGCTCGTATCTCCCTTCATTATTATTGGCCAGCCTTACGGGCCGACGTCTCGCGTTACATTCGACGCTGCAATACCTGTGCTGCTCATAAGGTGGAACAACAGACACCGCCAGGATTCTTTGCTCCTGCTATTGTGCCTACCAGGCCATGGCAAGTACTTTGCGCAGATCTCGTAGGACCTCTGCCACGATCCTCAAAAGGTCATTGTTTTATACTTGTGGTAGCAGATTATTTCACTAAATTTCCATGCTTCTTTCCTTTACGTACTGCAACAGCTACTATGGTTACTCGAATTCTGGAAGAACAAATCTTTTTAATGTTTGGTACTCCACAATACATAATCACTGATAATGGGGTACAATTTCGCAGCAAGGAATTTACAAACCTGTGTTCTCGCTATCGTACAAATATTCTTTATACTCCAAAATATCACCCTAGATCGAATCCTACTGAACGAATTAACAGAGTTCTAAAAACAATGCTCTCTTCTTATATTAGCTCCAATCAGCGTACCTGGGATGTAAATTTACCCAAGATCGGATGCGCTATTCGCTCAGCTAAACATGAGATTACCGGTTACTCTCCTTATTTTGCTTTCTGTGGACGCGAACACGTACTTTATGGTGATCTTTTTCCTGAACCTCTTGACTCTGACTCTCCTATCCTGAACCCTAGTGAAAATACTCCTCCGATACGATCCGACCAGTTCTACAACTCACTTCGCTTGGACATTCTTAAACGTATGAAACGTTCTACTAAACGAGTCCAACAGCGGTATAACTTTCGTCGCCGTCACGTTCGTTATCAAATCGGCGATCTGGTTTGGAAAAGAAATTTCGTTCTCTCCGATGCGTCTCGGTATTTCAATGCCAAGCTCGCACCGAAATTCGTGGGTCCGTGCCGTATAAAACAAGTAGTTTCTAATTGGACTTACGCGTTAGACGATGCAACGTGGAAGTCTTTGGGCGTCTATCACGCTAAAGATATTAAACCGCACACACCTTTGCTCTCTGCGCCTTCTATTACGTCATCGGACGAGGATGCTATTGATACTGTGGGTTCGAGGACCGAAGGTACTCTTGTAGGGAGTCCTAAACGCCGCAAGCGGCACAAGTAGTCGCTACGCTACTTCTTTCGGGTGGTTGGTTGGGTTCTCTTCGTAGGGGTGGCTATTTAGGGTTACACTCACCTCTGTCCTTTCCATTCTTCGAGTGTATCCCTGCTCGAACATCAGAGCCCTTCACTTCCTTCTTTTATTTCTTTCGGGTGGGTTTCTTAGCACGTCTGTCTCTGTGTGCAAGGGTTGGGATTGGGATTTGGTTTGGGTTGGGGGGGTTTTAGGTTGGCGACCCTATAGTTCTGCCGAGGGTTGAGATCGGGGGCGTAATTGCCAAGTATGTTTAGATGAATAAATGAATGTGGGATGATGGCACCCAAATGCCTACCCAAACTCATAATCCTTAACCGCTTTGAGATCCCAACAACTTAGTTTACACCTTTTTATTTTATTCCCAGTTCATTTATGTTTTAGTTTTGAGGGCTGTATCGCCTCACGGTATACCTTCTGTTACGCTGCGCGTTTAAAGACTGTACTTAGAGTTTGCTGAGCATAAAGCTGAGCTAATCTTTGGTAGACCGTTCTGGCTTCTACTCTTCTTGCTTCCTTTCATTTCCCCTCTTTGGGAGAATTCTGGGCCTCTCGGGGGTATAAGACGCCACACTGCCGTGCCCGCCTGTCCGAGTCCCCCTTCTTAGTGGATGAGGGGGGGGGAGCGGTAAGAGGTGCAACAATCTGTTCTAGAGCTACTTTCGCCTCTTCTCTTTAGGTAAACTCTTGTGATGCCACTGAGGGTCGCTCTGCCTTTATGAGCACCGAACGACGAGTACGGTTGGAGAACGTAGTAGGTTTGGTTTTTATTTTTATTTTTATTTTTATTTAGTTATGACCTAGTACCGGCCGACTGCCGAAGGGCTCAGGTGGGAGTAGGAGCCAGGGTGTCCGCTCGTCTAGTATGAATGATTCTTAGGTAGTGACTGTGGGTGACTCTGAGGTAAGTACGTCCGCCACGTGGATTTCTGCGTGGTGTCGTTTCTGGTCCGCTTTGTACGGGGTTTCGAAATTCTGGGTGGGGTTTTTAATTTTGCTAGGGGGGGATTTGATACGTGTAAAACTCGGTTGATGAATTTATGGTCTTTAATTTGCGACTCCTCGTGTATGTTGGTGGAAAACGGCAACATTGTCAGTAAAAATCGTTTCAATTTAAAATATTTCAAACACGTGATACTTTAAAATTTTGGATTGGTGAAAATAATCAGGCTATGGGTTTTTTTTTGTTTTCTGGTACTTCGAGATAAGAAGTAAAACGCCATTTTGGGTAAAATGCGTAGTGTGAGGCACATGTAAAATTTGGAAAAAGTGTTCCTAAAAATTGGATTGAATTGTTCAAGAAAATTTTTAACTCAGCGCCTGTTGCTGGTTTTATTCTTTTCCATATAAATAAGTCCTGTTGGGGACTTCAATTTAGTTCGGCTTTAATTTTTTGGTTGCTTCTGCTACATTGGCTTCGATCAAGAGGTAAGCTACTCACTTTCGTTACTTATTTACAAGACATAGTTTGAAATGCATGCGTACATGTTTTGAAATTGTTACTACAGCTAAAGATCATATTTTAAAATTGGGGTATCAACTTAAATTCTAACACATTTATCTTATATAGGTTCTTTTTGGTTCTTTACACATTCACTCAAGATTAACATATCTCGTGCTTCCATAAGGAATAATTAAACCGTTCCTGACAACACATTTGGATATCACTCGTCCGAGGGATGAAATATTAGTTAGCGGTCTTCAAGCCTGAATGGAAAACATCTACGATTACTCCTTCTCCTAATATCTTCCGACTTAACAGAAGAAATATACAGTACACCTACGTTTAGTTTCCGATAAGTATTATTGTTACACGCAGACACAATTTTACCTATGGTGAGTGACTGATTGTTTTCTGGATAACGATGCTTCCGTTATCTGTACTTTACTGAAGGTTTATAACCATTATATTACTGTGCTATTACTTGTATTAGTGTGTTTCTGCAATTTTCTTAATCTTGAACTTAATGCTTATACTTTATTGCTAAACAATTTTTTTTCTGAGTAATCGAGAGTAATACTATACATTTGTACCTGTAAAAGATAAATTGGGTTATTCAAGTTTGGCTTATACTTACATTTAACTTTACAATAGAATTTATATATCATCTATTTACTTTTCTTGTATGCTGGCTTTGTTCTGCTAAATAACCGTACTTGTGAAACGGTTAGAATTACCTGTGTTTACTGTACATACAACCAGCTGTTTGTTTCACTGAATGCTGCTCGTTGAGTTAAATATACAATGTATGTCATAAGATTAGGCTAACTGTTGGGGTTTCAATTACTGCGTAATTAAACGGAATATTTATTTACTAGCTTTGGGGTTGTATAACATTTATAATTTTTCTTTCGGATTACAATTTTAATATTTGTTTATTCTAAAACTGTCTGAAGTAGGAGTTACTAATCGAATTTTTTTTGTAGCTTTATGCTTACTTGCCAACTGGGTAATCAACTTGGCCTTTCAAAATTTATCTAAATGCTTTATGCTTATTGATTTTTCTGTAATGCTCATGTTAACTAAATTTAATTATATTTTGTGCTTACATAAGTAAACAACAGGGTAGACATCTAGTGCTAAAAATTTTTGTTTGATACTTGGGGTTTATTTGCGTCCGGTTGATTGGAAACTGATAAGTTAATCCAACGGAGAGCTCTTCGCTGAATTTCGGGAAACAAACAAAGAGGTCAATTTCGGATAATTATAAATATATGTTTTGGGTATTATTTTTCTTTAGGGTCAACACTAGATGCCGAACCGCATTGTGGCTGAGTAGGTAAAGTTCAAGTAAATTTTATAGTTTGTTTTCAGTGCTGTCGGAAAGGTAAGTTGATTGCTGGTGGTTTATTTCATGGAGACATGGTCTCTGATTATATTTGTGTGTTAGATATTTATGAACATTTGATTGTTATTGTAACATTTATGCTATTTAACGTTAGGGTATATTAAATAAGTGGTGTTAAACGATTGTATGTTCTTTCATTAATCCTGTGATCTACGACTCCATTCCTAACCAGTTCCTCCTCAGTGTGGACTTAGTTCACCACTTTCTTTTAGCTGTCTCTTTTGTCCTAGGTGGCCGTAGCCCTTTTCTTGATAGAGGGGCGATAAAGAAGTCAATCAAGTGGTGCCCTTTTTTAAACTTTATGTATTTCCTTTCTCCTGCCAAAACGCCCATGCATCCAAGTGCTGAACCGACCGACTGAGCTTCCGGCTAATTCCTCTTTTCCTTGTTACTGCACCTTGGTCACCAATTTCTACCAATATCCTTTTGTGCACGTAACAACGTTGAATTGGCTCAGATGCATTTCATTTATTGCCTAGCAAATGGAAATTCAGTAGAAGCTCGGTGAATTTATCGTGAACGTTATCCGAGTAGAGTAACGCCATGTGCTAAAACATTTAAAAAGCTACACGCCAGATTGAGTGAAACCGGCAGTTTTAAGCATAAGTCGGAAGTTCCTGGTAGACCTCGAACAGTAACAACGCCTGTGCTAGAAGATGCTTTACTACGATAAATAGAAGAAAATCCTTCTACTAGTACCAGAAAGACTGCACAACAGTTTCAAGTAAGTCCAAAGACTGTTTGCAAAGTTTTGAAAATTTCTCTACTATTTCCGTACCATATACAACGAGTACAAGCTCTGTTGCCACGCGATTTTCAATCAAGGCTAAATTTTAGTAGGTGGATACTCCATACAATGGCTCAAAACATTTTTTTGAGTACAGTTTTATTTATTGATAAGGCAACTTTTTCTCGAGAAGCTATTATTAACTTTCATAATGAACATATTTGGGCGGACGAAAATCCCCATGCCTTAAGAGAAGGTCACTTTCAGCAAACATTTTCACTAAATGTGTGGATAGGCATTATTTGTGACCATCTTATTGGACCACACTTTTTACCCACCCGACTAAATGGTAATTCGTATAGTCAGTTTTTAGCCGACGAACTAAACGTTCTATTAGAAGAGGTGCATCTGCGGGTGAGAGTTAATTTATGGTTTATGCACGACGGTGCCCCTGCTCATTTCAGACTTGTTGCACGTCAATACCTCGACAACACTTTTCCTAATCGCTGGATTGGTCGCGGAGGTCCTCATGCTTGGCCACCTCACAGTTCCGATCTGAATTCTTTGGAATTTTATTTATGGGGTCACCTCAAGTCACTCGTGTATGAAACACCTGTATTAGATGAAAATGATTTAAGAAATCGAATAATTCAAAGTTGTAATGCCATAAGAAATACTCCAGGAGTTTTTGAACGAGTGAGACGGTCTTTGATAGGACGATTGGAATCGTGCGTTTTATCAGAATGTGGCCATTTTCAACATTTACTTTAATTCTGTGTCAGTGGTGATTATTTTTATGATTGCTATTTGTAATTAAATAATTAAAAAAAAATAAAGATGGCGTTGTATTCATTCATGAACATTTAATTACGATACATTACAATTTAAGATAACTTTTTTGTTGTACATTGTTAAGACAGTTTAAAAATAATTAAAAACAATGAAAAAACTTTAGTTTATTTATAGGTTTATTATGAGTTTGCCACGAGACTCATTCATGAACACTGGTTATTACATCACGGAGCACTACAATGTTTTTTATTTTTTTACTCGAAAACGACTAGTCTTAGGAAAAAAAGACGAGAGCCATTTTTTCATCCAAATGGAACAGACAATCCAAAAAAAATTGGGAAAGATTAGAAACAGTGGTGTACTGCATTTTTTTCTTTCAAATTGTGCAACGACTAATTATAGTAAATCCGCCGGTTTTAGTGTAAAATACGCACCATTGCTAACTCTCAAACACTGCAAAATTTTATTGAAATGTCTCAAGTGGTTATGGAAATATTAAAAAAATTGTAATTTTTGAATGAAACTTTCACACCCTGTACTTCCGTAACGAAGTATTTTTGAGACATAGTTTATAAGCAAAGTTGCCTTTATTTTAGTGACAGAATACGCTCCTGAAGTTATGTACCGTACTTAGGAAACACCCGTATATATATATATATATATATATATATATATATTTATTTATTTATGTATAAATACAGGGTGTCCCAAATAGAGCAGGATAGTATGGGTATTTTTGTTATTGTTAAAGACAGAGATTTGGTTAAATGGGCAATATTGTGCCATTTTATGGGCCAAGTTCGATTCCGTTGAGAAACAGTTCAATTTCCGAACAGTTTCGAAATTATTAAAAAAAAAACAGGGATTGCCGATTTCTAAAAACTCAAATATCTCCGTAATTATAAAAGATATGAAAAAAAGTTTCAGATCAAAGATACTTACACTTAAAAATAAAATAAAATTCAAGATGGCGGTTTCCAAAATAATAATAGCAACTTTCGCAACTTTCTTATTTTAAATGGGCGCCATATTGGATTTTTACACAATTAAATGAGATTTTTTTCTCTTTTCAACGATGCATAACAACCTATGTACGAATAAAAAATTATGGGAAATATTCATCGTTTTCATTTTAAATCAAGTAACCATGATTAACAATAAAACAAAATTTATTATAATTCGACTAACTGTTAAGTTGTATTAGTTTATTGATTGTGTAGATAATTAGTATTGCTGTGTTGTATTATTAAGTGATAAATTTGTAATAATTGGTTTTTATTTAATTATTTCTAATGGCGACCTTTCAAATATGCAGCATTATGGATGTCTTAAAAAGCCCAATAGGAACATAAACGTGGTTACTGAAGATGAGGAATCAACTTTAGCTTGTGTGCAAGTAAATCCTAATATTTCGACTCGAGAAGCTCAAATTAACGTGTCTAAGACTAAATCATCAAGAATAAAAAAAAAAACATAATTTCCACGCATATAAATTATACATTGCGCAGACTTTGCGACCAAATGATAATATCCGTAGAACAGCATTTTGTAGATGGTTTTTAAATAAAATTATAGAAAATAGTGATTTTATAAATCAAGTTTTATGGACTGACGAATCCTACTTCTCCAATTGTGGATTATTTAATCGTCATAATGAGCACCATTGGACACAGGAAAATTCACACATAGTGGTTCCACGGCGCAACCAGGTTCGTTTCGGCTTTAATGTTTTTTGTGACATATTAGGAAATCGTTTAGTTGGTCCTATAATTTTTGATGGAACCTTAACAGCGCAGCATTACATGGAAATTCTGCAAACATATCTTGAAGATTTATTAGATAATCTACCTTTGGCACAAAATGTTCAAATATGGTATCAGCAGGATGGCGCTCCCGCACATAATCCTAGCAATGTTATCCGATATTTAAATGACCGTTTTGATAATAGAGTAATTACCACCAATACACCTAATCGGTAGCCAGCCAGATCATCAGATTTAAGGCCTTTGGGCTTTTATTTATGGGGCACTATAAAAAATAAAGTGTATGGTAGTAACTTCCATTACAATAATGCAGAAGAACTACGTGAAGGAGTGGTGGCGGCCTTTAACGGTGTTCATCGAAATACATTGAGCACAGTGACTAACAGTGTTGTAAAACGGTATCGATTGTGTGTGCATGAAAACGGCCAGCACTTTGAACATTTATTATAATGTATTATGGTTTTAGCATTTACTAATATCACGGTGTATCGTTGTGTTTAATTTGTTTAATAAATAATTTCTACTTGCAAATTATTAATCATGGCTACTTGATTTAAAATGAAAGCAATATTTCCCATAATTTTTTATTCGTACATAGGTTGTTATACATCGTTGAAAAGAGAAAAAAAAATCCAATTTAATTGTGTAAAAATCCAATATGTCGCCCATTTAAACTAAGAAAGTTGCTATTAATATCTTGGAAACCGCCATCTTGAATTTTAGTTTGAAATCATTTTTAAGTGATTTGAAACTTTTTTTCATATCTTTTATAATTATGGAGATATTTGAGTTTTTAGAAATCGGCAATTTCTGTTTTTTTTTAATAATTTCGAAACTGATCGGAAATTGAAATGTTTCTCAACGGAATCGAACTCGGCCCAACAAATGGCACAATATTGCCCATTTTACCAAATCTCTATCTTTAATAATAAGAAAGGTACCCATACTATCCTACTCTATTTGGGACACCTTATATATATATATATATATATATATATATATATACATCCTGCCCCAAAAGTTTGAAAACGCTCAATTATTTCAGTTATTAGTAAAGTGACAGATGAAAATTGGGAAATTTACATTAGCAATGATTCTCTATCCAACAAAAATATTTTCAGTGATGCAATGTTGCCGCTCTTATTAAAAATTAAAAGCAACTTTGATAATTCAAACGGATCACCATGTATATTATTTAATTTTTTAATGTCCGGAATAAGTCTAAATACAGCTTATGTATGAAGTCCTATACCTATCTTCAACCATTTATGAAATACTTGACAGACAATTTCGACACTTTGACAAGCTGTAAAATCTAAACCTTAAGAGATCAAGAAAAACGGTTTTCACATTCCTATCTTAGTTTTTCAAAAGGTATCGATTGAGAAATACAAAAACGTTTAATCTCGTAGCAAGGAATTTATTGACAAATTGTTTAAAAAAATTATGAAACTTTGTACTATATAACAAAGGTGATAACACCTATTTTATTTTTTTACACAATTTTTCAATAAATTCCTTGTTAGAAGATTAGATGTTTTTGTATTAGTCAAACGATAGCTTATGAAGAACTAAGGTATAGGACTTCATACATAAGATGTATTTACATTTATTCCGGGAATTAAAAAATTGAATAATATACATGGTGTTCCGTTTGAATTATCAAAATGGCTTTTAATTTTTAGTAGAAACGGCAACACTGCATCACTGGAAACTTTTGGGTTCAGGTTTAGTAGGAAATTATTACTGGTTCGAATATATCATGTGAATTGCACTTTATAAAAAATATCGTATATGTAAAATGTAACTGAACAAAATTTATACTTTAACGCATGCGTTAAAACCTTACTGAATACAATTGTCAAAAGAAATGTCAGATTTGCTAAATTATGACTTGTTGAATTATGATTTTAGTTATAACTGTATAATTGAAAATTAAAATTTTGAACTGAACTAAAATTCTGCTTATTTTGCAGGTGTTTACACAAGTATTATATAAACAATTACACCTATACATATAACAAATAAAAATTGCAGGAAGTCAACACAAATAAGAACACAATAGATAGGGTTATAATCAAAAAGTAACTCACATGTAAATATTCCAAACTGCAAATAGATGTCTTCATACAGATGCAGGCACTTTCCAATTATGATCGAAATTCTGGTATACGAAGATCACTGCTACCATTCACCCACTAGCTGCAGACTTTAGATTTTATTGTATTACTGCTTTTCAATTTTGTCGTTTAAATAGTATTTAGTGAATGTAAAGACTTCAAGTTAATATCACTTTATTTTAGGCTCCGGCTCGAATATAAATTATTTAAAGGATCGCAGCATGAAATAAAACTCAATCGTCGAACAACGATTACTATTTTATTTTATCAAAACGTAACCAGTATTCGACTTTAACAAATGAAACTTTAAAACGTTAAACATAAATCGTCACAAGTGAGAACAATTGTTCGTAATGAACTTTACGAATGTGTACAGGTATCGGTAACTTAACTTATTTTTAAACGGTTGTCGGTTTAAAAACAATTGCACTTGATTTTCTCGTCTCTCCGTTTATTATTAAATTTTCCCGATAATTATTTAGGTTAGATAAACTTACTTGATACAAAAAAAACACAACACTATTTTAACTTTTTCAAACAGCTGGCAAACTATAGAGAGAGATTCAAATCCAGGGCAATTCCTTTTATACTCTTTTGTTGGTTACCACATCTTCAACTTTTTTTTAAGCAATTCTAATAATGTAACCATGTTTCTGATTGGTCGAAAATAAATTGAAAACTTAACTAAAATAGAAATTTAGCAATATCTTTCTTATACAATTATAGATTAAATTTTAATAACAGATATGAAATCTGTGTTAAATTACGCATAAATAGATATCCAACATGATATGGTTCTTTTAACTATTATGCAAAATGACCTATTCTAATTTAAAATTGCTTATATCTAACTAATCTTACAAACTACACTTAAATTAACTACAAATATGTAATCCTGACTAAATTTTGCATAGGAAAACACACATTAAATGTCCCAAATCTTAAATTTAAAAGAAATTTTATGTTTACCTAATAAAAATTATATATTCAACCCCATTTCATAAAATTTTGCGTTGAAATGCTTTGTACACTTTATATTACTATGTAAAAATGAGGAAGACCTTCTATTAATCACTCTAACAATCCAATTTAAGCCTAATATAATCAAAAAAACTGTAAATTTGTGAAAAAATATTAAATTTAAAACATAACCAAACTTAATTCTAAAATTACAAATAATTTACATTTAAAAACGTTCATGTAACTCAAATGTTATCCAAATAACTTGTAATAACTGTCTTTATTGTATTTATTGTTCATCTCGCTTGCATTGTATAATTTTTATGTCCCTTTAAGATGTCATATCGTTTAACACACTTTCTCGAAATTCTACTATAAAAATGTATCTGCATGTAAATATCTCTGTGTAAATATGTTCTATACACTGTTCTTAATATTTAAAATGCATCACTATGTTTGTCACACATTCGCTTTCATAACTATGTGAGTATTGATCATATTAAGTTCGTATTATAATCCTATTTTAAATTTTACCATATTTCCTGCATTCTAAACTACTTATACAATATCCCTAATATAAATCTAACTTTACACTTTGTGTTAAACACCTGTAAAATATTCACATGCCAAAATACTTTTGAAAAACTAAAATTTATTGAAACAAACTAAAGTATTGAATTGAATTTACGGAAATAAGTTTATTTAACATTCCTGACATTCTCGTTAGTAGCACAATGCTTATTATGATTAAACCAAAATGTATAAATTTTGTTGAGACTATTTCAATCAAAACAAATCCACTTTCTAACCATCGTAAACCAAATTACATCTCTCGTACATGTATCATGCTTGATAACTCCTTTTTTTAAAGAAATTACTAGTTAAAACTGTCCGATCCCTGTCTTACTCTTATCTAAACATCTCAATATATATATATATATATATATATATATATATATATGTTGAGATGTTTATAAATTACATTAGTATAGCTATGTAAGTCACATAGCAAGTAATTTCATTAATTTGTACAAATGGTACATTTCGTTATATACAATATTAGGTAGGAATGATTGATGAACATTGAGATGGATGTAAATTTAAATAATTCACAATAAAATGTTAAGATAATAATATTCGACAACATATTACACATAAGTATGAGGTATGTTAGTTATCGTAATGTATTAAATCAAGTTCAATTTTAGTTAGTAGGTTTATTTAAGCATAATGTTCCCTAAAGACATGAGGTACAGGCTGTAGATTACAAATATCATGTTAAAACTAGGAGTAGGCATAAATCAATGTCACAATTTCAATGTACGCAGCCAAGAATTATGAAACCGTTCGTGTTAGTGCGAAAAACGAATATAAGTGCTAGAATTACATAAAAACAGAATAAATACATTGGTGATTAACTATAAAACATAAACAAGCCAGCAGTTCTGGAATTTTTGTGATTAATTAACATTTACAGACCTTAAATTAGTGATTTGCAACAATTCGATGCAAGTCTCAGAAGAACTTACAAACTTCTAAAAGTGTGAGAATAAATTAAATTAACATATAAACATTAAGAATATACACTTTCACAAACATTTAAAGTGCTAAAAAGTGTAAAATTATACATTAAAAATTATTGTATTAATTTGAGGTTATGTCATTTCCTCACACAAAAATTATGTAAAAAGTGTTATAGATTGGGTCAATTTGTTCAAAATAAATTATAAGAGGTAAAAATAGTAAAGTAGCCTCAATTTCAAGTCACAATTCACTATATTAGTGACTAATTTACCAAATTTAGTTTTTAAGGATGTATGAAAATTTCAAATAATTTTCCTTTCAAATTGGCCGTAGGCATTTAAAAGATGTGTATTTATATGTAGTAGCATCCCATATTCATGTGGAAATCAATTCCAGGCCTGTAAAATGCATAAAATTAGTTTAAAATCAATAAATTAATGCAAAAATCAACATGGTTAATAATTGGAGGAATTAGTTCGTGTTTGGATTTAATTTATAGGAAAAATTATGTAGATTCCGAATATGTTGTTAGTTTTAAGATAGGTTTAAGGGGTCAAAAGTTATGAGCTTTTGAAATTAAATTATAATTTAAGAAAAGCATTAGCCAATCAGAATTGAGGAAAGATTGGATGTAATTGTTGATAACAATCGAAGAAGTTGGTTTCTAACGATTTGCATATAAATAGAAGTGCTGAAGGATTAGTAGCTCTCTCAGTTTTTCTCTGTTCCAACAACTTGCTAACCAAGGTGTTGCAAAATTTTTTTTTGAAATTATTTTAAACAAAATAACGTCACTTTCGATAAAAGTAAAGTGCGGTTTTAGTATCGGCAGTGTTAAAAACAAGTGATATTCATTTGTCGGTAAATAATAAATTAAGGTTAGTTTGGCTTTTTAAAATAAAAATTCGGTTGTTATCGACAGCGAGTGAAAATATTTCCGCAAATTCGACATTGTTTTCAAGTTTTGTTTACGTTTGTTATGGATTGTTAATTGTGTTTTCTTCGTGTTTCTATTATTATACATTTTATTTATTGGAAGCGTGTTTAATTTAAATAACCTTCAAACTACTGATGCATTTCATAAAAAATATTTTGAAATAAAAATAATAAAGTGTGATGATCCTGAAAATAAAGATTTATCAAAATGTGGAGAAATATTAGTGAAACTTACGTAAACGTATAAGCTTTAAGATAGAAGCAAATTTGGATGTCAAGAAGCAGAGTTGGATTTTGAAGGAGCTGTTTTCTACGGTCAACTACATCATCAGTGAAGAAGATAAGGAGGACATTTTATGTGAGTGTTACAACTTTATACTTTATGCACGTTATTGTTGACATTGATAATTTCATTGTTGTGTTCATAATTTCCATATTTTGTACTAAACAGGATGTGCGACAACTTGTATGCATGTCCAAAGGGAATATTATTTGAGCTAAAATTTAAATGGTTGTTATAAGATTTGATAAATTCAAACATATTTATACTTACATGTATGGCGTATTTTCTTTTGCTTGTAATGAAAGGTCATATGAATGCGTATTCACAGCGCATGCCCAAGTATACATTTGAAGGTTTTTTTTTATGTACAGGGAGTTGCACATATATCGATGCAAGTTATAAATTATAATTCTATTTCTTTGAATAATTTTGATATAATAAAATATAAATGGGCGATAACTCTATGTGTATTAATCACCTTACCTATAATTATAGTATTCAAAGTCTTAGTATGAATCAACAAAATAATAATTTACTTTGTCATATAAATTTAAAGTCTCTTCTAAATTTTGAACCCTACCCCCTTTGATGAGTCTTTACATCCGATTGTTTTAAATTAGTTGGTCAATATAAATATTAATACATGCGATTATATAAACAAATATAAATAAATATAATTTAATAAATTATTAAAAAATAAATATCAATTCAATATATATATATATATATATATATATATATATATATATATATATATATATCAGCAATTAATAAATAATTATACCTTATTCGTCAGTTTAGACCAAAGAACCTTTTCCTATAATAAATTCACTTTGAGAATGGATAATTTAATTAAACATTAGTGGATTTTTTAAAATGCCGACGACCGAAAACAAAACTTAATTAGAGGTTAAGATTAGGTAATTCGTTTTTTTAGTAGGTATAACAAATTTTGGTGCGAATACAGTCTTGTTATACAAAAGAAATTTAAAAGATAAAAAAGCAGTAAATCATGCTAATTAATCATTTAGCTGGCTAATGAACATATTTTAGATTTCGACAGTAAACATCCGTCTTTATCAAGGCATTGAACGTCATGCATGCATGCCTGGCATTTCAATATAAGTTTATCTTGAATATTTGATTGTATATGAATAAAATTTAATACCACCATTATAAAGCCCTGTCAAGTTACACTAAAATATTGGAGCCAGAGGTAATTAGTTGCAACACGGTTACTGTTAACCACTTCAGATTATATTAGAAATAGTTAAATTTAACATAGCCAAAGGTTATGACATTCCTGCACGGAAATAAACAAAGAATTAGAAAATTATAATTTTGCGAATGGCGCCAACGTAGGGGATCGCCATTCCCCTGTACTACTTCAATAGAAAAAAGATGTCGAATATAAATCTTGTGTCATAATTTAACTATTTTTGAAGCGGATCTGTTCAACAAATTAGAGAAACGAAATTGATGTCGTTTAAGAGTTATTGAAGAAAAAAGTTTTTATTTTCAAACCATAGCGCCCTATATTCAAAAACAAAGAACTTGAAGACCTTACCTTATTGTATCATTTTTTCTCATTTTAAGAGAGGTATCATCTGTCAGGCGTTGTCGGTCGAACTTAGGAACACCCCGCATAATATTATGTATGTTGGTTTGAACACACACTGGAAAAGAATAGACTTAATCCCACTTAAATCTGTATTAATCAATTTGTCAAATATGAAAATCAAAGCTATATTAAAGGTAATTTTTCATTTCCGTTTTAATATGACCACGTACGTACATAAAATTTAGTTTGATATTAAAAACTTTTATAATAGAAACTTAGCCTAATTGAAATCGCCTTTAAAAAAGTGTCTAACGTTTGTTATAAGGTTAATAATATGCCAAATATGGTCAGAATTTATTTTAGGGATTTTTTTTATCTTTAAGGGCTTATTTATATAAAAATTTTAATTATGAAAGCTTATGTAAAATTTAATTATATTTAATAAAGGATTTTTAGTTGTTTTCAGAAAAGTTAGTAGTTTTCGAAATATTCACAAAATGTGCTTTAGCGCCTTCTATAATGTACTATTATCAGTTATATAACTGACTTTAACCAAAATCTGATAGAACCAAGACATTTTAAACTTAATTCTAAATATAAATTGTGATTACAATCCGTTACATATATAAAATATGTAAGAGAAAGTATTGGAGCATCCCAAAAATTGAAATCGCACATATTGTGTTTTTGGAGGAAAAACTTCCGTCCGTATCGGTGTCCGTCTCCATGTTCGTGTGCGGGTTAGTGTCATTGTCCGGTTTTGTCTATCCGTGTTGGTGTGTGTTGTGCGCATGATGTTGTGCATGTGAGTGCGTGGGCTGGTGTGCGTGCATGTGAGTGAGCGTGTACGTATATGTGCGAATGCGTCTGTACATGTTCGTGTGTCTGCGTGCTCGTGTGTGGCCGCTTGCCCGAGCGTGTGCGTGTCAACGTGTGCGCGTGTGTGTGTGTAAATACACAAACACACATTTTGACCCATCTCGGCGAAATATATCAAGCAGCGTAAAATATGTTGATACAGTCTTAGTCAAAAAATGTTATTTGCATAACTATCTATACCTACATATTGAGAATTATAATATAAACATAATTTACTTTAACAAGAGTGTATTCATTTCATGAATGTCAAACATCTGGGTACTGGTTTACGCATATATAGGCATATGACATACTTTCACAGATGTTCACTATCAACGTTGGAACTGTCTATTCCATAATTTATAGTATTGATTATCACAAAGTTGTGTTCAGCAGATTGCATAGCTCCTTACTTGCAAACAGAAGAATTTCTGTTCCGCTTTATCCTTCATACACCATGTTGCCGGTGATGAGTCTTGTTGTTATCACTACGACCCATTTACATTTAAATGTTAAAGTATGCAGCCTTCACAATTTCCGAAGCCAAAAAAATGTGTATCACTGCTTTTGTCAGGAAAAGTAATGGTGACCGTATTTTTTATTACGAGAGTGTACTGATGTTAAGAACCTGGTATAAATATTAACGCTGAGAGATGTCTAGGTAACTTAAAACTTTTACATTTCAACATGAAGAATAAACGATCTGATAATCTCACAAGTGGTTTTATTTTTTGCGCGATAATATTCCACCGTATGCCGCTCAAGCAGTACAAGATCTGCTCAGGCTTATGAAATGGGAAGTCTTAGAACATCTGTCTTACACACCCGATATGGCCCATTAAAACAGTTTTTAAAAGGGTGTTGGTTTAATTTGGACGCAAAGGTAGCGATTGCTGTTGGGGAATGGTTCCATCGACAATCGAAAACGTTTTCTTTCTGCACGGTCTTTATAGATTAATTAAGCAGTGGGATTCATGTCTTAATGCTAATGGAGACTAATTTTAGATTTGTAATAAAAAAGGCTTTACAGCTCTTAAATGTGTTTGGATTGCGTACCTGTTGTAAATTATCTTTGTACTAATGCTGAACATATTTCTAATTAATCAATAATTACCTTTGGTATTTAAATTTAATGACATTATATTCTTACAGTTTTGAGTCAGGTTGAAAACAAAATTGTTTCAAATATAATGGATATTTGAAATCACTTCATACATAATGTAGTACATTCCTCATTACGGATTGGTATTCTGTTTTTATGTGTAATTACAATTAAAATTTAATAACCATTTGTTTTTTTTTGGTTCGTTTGAATTACGGGAAATTGTTTTAAATTATTTTTGTCAATAATTTTATTCGCCCGGTTTCACCTAATAATATAATAATGTATACAAACAATATGAACAAGTGTATGCAGGCAATGAGATACATTATTATATATATATTTCAGTTCAAATATGTATATATTTATAATCTCTAGAGCTAGAACTTAATACCGTCATACTTTTGTTTCATGTAAATAATATTATCTATAACTATAATACCTTAAAAACATATTTTAAGTATTTATTGATATTTAAAGAGGATTAATCAAAACTACATTCTATTAATAGTTCAAAAAGACATTTAGAAATAAAATGTACTGTATGTAATCGCGCAGAAATTAATTTGCTATTATGAATAATGTAATGTATTATTATATATTAACACTGAACACCTGTGAATAACACATCAATGCAAAGAACTAGCCTTTGAAATGTTACACCGCTTTTACTACTACGTGAGCGTATCACGTACTGACTTACAACAATAAATTTCTACGGTTTTCAACCAACTTGACAACTACCACATTTTCTTATAGTTTAAATAAAAGAATGAGCGTCACTGGTTTAGAAAACAGGTTTGCCTCTTTGGATTAAAATGGCTTAGTAAACTCAATGGCATTTGACTATTTAAATTTTTTTGATCCTATAAATTTAGTTTTATTTGTTTATGCCTTGTTAATTTCTGAAGTTGCATTCTATTTTTACTGCTTATTAATTGTATTTTATATGGTTGCACAGTCTTTATTAAATGGGCTAAATGTACTAATACCTATAAACAATCTATATGAAATGATGAATTCTTAATATTTAGTGAATTCAGTGAGTTTATTGTTATGTACATTCTTGTTGATTTTTTACTTACCTTACATTTTATCGAAATTTTTAATCAAATTGCTAAACTCATTCATTGTTTCATTCATGGCCTTGTTTTAAATAAACAAGTAAAACCACTCAAATACAAAAGGTATGATGATTACATCGTGAAGAGCATATTTTTTTTTACATACCCACTTCAAACATTCGATTACTTGTTTCGATAAAAGTGTTTCTATCAAAATAAACCTTGATGTTTCCATAAGGCGGATATTCATAAGTATTTATTTTCAATTTTACAAGTAGAATTTTTGAAAATTGACATGATTATTTTTTGAAATTTTTAGGGCCATATTTCTATTCACGCGTTTACGTCAGAACCAATCCTCTCGTTATTATACAGAGAATAAATCTCTAGTGACTATTGCCAGGAATAATCGTAGTAGTTTTTGTTTGTGTTGAATTAAATGTGTGAATAAAAAAATAACATAGTCCACTAACCGAACTAGTTGGATCTGTCGTAACACAATCTG